>JAIUZE010010991.1:0-59294 GCA_022085475.1 Heliosperma pusillum
TTTCCGATTCGTTATCTAATACTCTTGCTCCATTTGATATTGTTCACAGCGACCTATGGACCTCACCTATCACGAGTAAAAATGGCTATAAATATTATCTAATTTTGCTTGATAATTTTACTGAATATGTGTGGGTCTATCCATTAAAATTCAAATCCGAAACTTTCACAAAATTTGTCAATTTCCGCAACTATGTCAAAACACAATTTCACCGCTCAATAAAAGCCTTTCAATGTGACCTCGGACGAGAATTTGACAACAATGAATTTAAAGAATTTGGTCATAAAAATGGTTTCACTTTCCGTTTCTCATGTCCGCAAACTTCCCCACAAAATGGCAAAGCTGAACGAATGCTCCGTCGTATAAATGAAATAGTTCTTGCCTTGCTTCACCATGCCTCCATACCGCTTGATTTTTGGGTCGATGCCCTTCACACTGCGGTCCATCTCCACAATATCCTTCCCACAAAAATTCTCCAATTCCGCTCTCCAACTTCCGCTTTTTTTCTCAAAAATCCATCTTACTCCCACCTCCGAGTCTTTGGGTGTGCTTGCTATCCTAACCTATCCGCCAAAAGACCACATAAACTCGCACCCCGGTCCGTTAGATGCGTCTTCTTAGGCTACCCACAAGAATTTCGTGGTTATAAATGTCTTGATCCATCCACGGGAAAGCTCATTATCTCGCGCCATGTTACTTTCGACGAGTCTGTGTTTCCTTTCGCTAAAACTGCCACAGCCCCACACGCATCCCCACCTCTCCTCGACACCAACACCACCAATTCCCTCTCCCCTGCCATCATTGATGCGTTTTTAGCACCTCCTGCCTCTGACCCACCTCCTCCTACGCCACCTATAACCCCACCAGCCTCACCTCGCACGCCCCACTCACCTGCCCAGACCACCACTCCCACACCCACGGCTTCCCCCAACCCTGCCACTCCCCTACACACACCTCAAACCCCTGCCTCCTCCCCTGTTTCGTCCTCTGCCCGACACCCCACACCCCATTCCCACACCCTGCACCACCAACCAGACCCACCCCCCTCGTCCTTCCGTGACCACCACATGACAAACCGTGCCATGAACGGGATATTTAAACCTCGTGTCCTGGCAGCCACCACCTCACCTCCCCTTTCCCCTATTCCTAAAGGCCCTCATTTAGCTCTCCAGGACCGTAATTGGGCTGCCGCCATGAATGACGAATTTCGAGCTTTGATTGCTAATCAAACATGGGAACTGGTACCTCGTCCCACTGACGTTTCCGTTATCCGTTGTATGTGGTTATATCGTCATAAATTTAAATCTGACGGGTCTTTGCAGCGCTACAAGGCACGCCTTGTAGTGAATGGTAAATGTCAACAGATGGGGATTGATTGCGACGAGACTTTTAGCCCAGTGGTCAAGCCGACTACGATTCGCACTGTTCTTAGTCTTGCTGTCACTCGGTCTTGGCCTATTCACCAATTAGATGTCAAGAACGCTTTTCTACACGGGGACCTTGTTGAGACCGTCTATATGCATCAACCACCCGGTTTTGTCGACCCTAATGCACCTCATCATGTTTGTCGATTACGTAAGTCTCTCTATGGGTTGAAGCAAGCCCCCCGGGCTTGGTATCAACGATTTGCAAACTTTATTTTATCTAAGGGATTTTGTAGCAGTGTGTGTGATCCCTCTCTTTTTATCTATACTAATGGACCTGACACGGCCTATCTGCTCCTCTACGTCGACGACATCGTTCTCACGGCCTCCAGCACTTCTTTGCTTCGTAATATTATTGATGATTTGTCCAAAGAATTTGCTATGTCAGACCTTGGTAAGCTACATCACTTCCTTGGGATACAGGTAACACGCACTAAATCCGGGTTGTTTTTATCTCAACATCAGTACGCCCGAGACATTCTTAGCCGTGCTTCGATGACGTCCTGCAATCCCGTCACTACACCTGTGGAAACCGGGTCCAAGCTCAGCTCCTCCGCAGGCCCTCTTATAGCTGATTCCACGCTTTACCGTAGCCTTGCAGGAGCTCTCCAGTATCTCACCATCACTCGACCCGATATTACCTACGCGGTTCAACAGGTTTGTTTGTTTATGCACGCCCCTCGTGAGCCTCATTTTCAATTTTTGAAAAGAATTTTACGTTGTATTAAGGGGACACTCGATTATGGCCTTACTTTCACCAAATCGGCTGCCCACACTTTGACTGCCTATTCTGACGCTGATTGGGGTGGGTGTCCCGACTCACGACGATCTACTTCCGGCTACTGTGTTTTCCTTGGTGATAACTTGATTTCTTGGTCTTCCAAGCGTCAAGCTACCGTCTCTAAATCTAGTGCGGAAGCAGAATACAGGGGTGTTGCTAATGCGGTTGCCGAAACAAGCTGGCTGCGTAACTTACTTTTGGAACTTCATGTCCCCATCTCGACAGCTAGCTTGATTTATTGTGACAATGTTTCAGCAGTTTACTTATCTGGCAACCCGGTTCAGCATCAGCGAACAAAACATATAGAGATTGATATTCATTTTGTTCGCGATCAGGTTCGTCTTGGGAAAGTGAAAGTGCTCCATGTTCCGGCTGAATATCAATACGCCGATATTTTCACCAAAGGTCTTCCCAAGCATCTCTTTACACGGTTTCGCTCCAGCCTTAGCGTCCGTTCCTCTCCCGCTCCGACTGCGGGGGTGTATTAGTAAATATTATGATTTGCTTTGATTGTAAATATATTCTAGTTATTTGTTAGCCTATTTAGAGATATACTTGCCTTGTAATTAGGATCTTATGGTTGTACTGTACTCTATATAATAGCTAATACAATAACTCCCAATTCAGGGAATTATACAATTCACACTATGTTTTTATAGTAGTACACTGAGTAGTACATATCAAACACCATGAAATAAATGGAATACATTTTGGAAGACCAACTTATTTTTTGAGGCTATCAAATTTTATGCAATACTGATACTGACCGTATGTAGTGGACTACGTTATTATAGTAGTACATATCAAACTTAATGGGATGCGTCTAGTTGAAATTTCAGTAGCTAATTGACAAGTGACAACGTAGCAGCGTTTGATCGCAAACGTCATTTTAATGATTTGGATAACTTCATTTTAAACTTTTCATTCAATTTTTTTCTTAAGTAGGGCTTTAAGGACACTTATTTATAAAAGTGTGGTTCATTCCAACTTATTTACACGGAATGGGTCCACGTCAGCAAGTTTATTAATTTTTTAAAGTTTTTCAACCAGTCGTTGAATGGTTCAGCGACTGATAACTTAGTTTCATTTTTCTTGGGTTTTAAGATCACAGTCGCTGAATGGTTCAGCGACTGAGAACTGAGTTCAATTTTTTTGGTTTTAAGAACTCGGTCGCTGAATAGTTCAGCGAATGATAACTGAATGGTTCAGCGACTGAGTTCTTAAAACCCAAAAAAACGTGAACTCAGTTACTTTCGATAACCAAGTGTAAATGTTGTATGAAAATTTATCTTCTCTCGCGATTCTTAACAAGAACTGTTTGCTGCCAGGCCAAAATAAAACAACTGTTGACAGTTGCTCTCATCTGATGTAAAGTCTAATGCATTATACTTTTTTCATCAAATCAGGTCTAGCTTTATTGGACAATGATGATTTAGTAAGTTTATGAATCTCGTTCAAGAGTATTATCAAATAATAGCAACAAAAAAGCCGTAACCAAGGACTTGACTATTATTTGATGAATTTTCTGTAACTGTAGACCGTAACAACATACGCATTTTAACAAGATTCAAATCTGTTTATTATTGGCTTACAAGAAATTATACTGGTATGATATAATTAGGATCAGACAAACGGATCTATTCCTCCTACTGATGGTGGAAGTAAGTTGATATTCTTGGGCGAAAAAGCAACATCCTTAAAGAGCTCGGGCGGGAACGCAGGTCCAACAAATTAAAGTTGTCTCCTAATACCCCCGACTCATGAATGTCATTTGTATGCATCACGGTGGTCGGTGCTATTGAAATTGACCGAGATCCAAACACTCAGTTTGAGGGCATGATCAATGAGGCTATCAAGGCAAAAACTAGAACCCATGGAAGGGGGAAGGAACACATTTTTGAAAAATAACTCATTTTTTTATCAAGTTTCTGATCAATTTTAATGCTTATTATAGCCTTATACTACTGCAATGGACTACGTTTTTATAAACTAATTGACCTTGAAAGTACATTAAGCTTTTTACTCGGACCATTATTCCACATTCTCGATTGATCAATGGCTTGAATTTTAACTATTATAGGATAATGTTAACGCCACTCAGAAATCCCTCATGTCACTCAAACTTTTCAAGTACATGAATAAATTAATTAACTCTTACAAAAGTGAGTGACATAAGGGATTTTCGAGTGCGTTAATCATTCTCTTTTATCATGTTCTACTTTAGGTTGATTTCACACCTAAGACCATATACATACTCTTGTCATGAAGGCAAACGTAACTAAGGTCATGAACATTAATATACACACAAAATTCAAGTAAAGACAATTCGTTGACAAAAATATTCCATTACATAAATTGAGATTAAACTCAATAATACAAACTAATCAACAAATATTCTTCAATGAAATTAATTGAAACTCACAAAAAACTAATCAAGCCCTAATCTAACTTCACAATTAAACCCTAGAGAAATTAATTAATTCATAATAATTGAGATTTTAAACTCAATAATCAAACCCTAATTAAACTTGTAACCAACATATATTCTAACATATTTTCTTCATCCTTAACCAGTTAACCACCTTACTCAAGCCACTCCCGGAACGCCGGCCGCCAACATTAGCGTCATCTTCAGAACACGACAACCCGCCTTTAACCCGAAGAATATCAACCCGGGCATGAACAGAGAACTCATTAACAACAACACCAGGATGCCTAACAACATAATCACTGAAATTAGTGAACAACTCATCAACTTTCTCTTCAAGCTCTTCAACCACTTGATTAATAAACCTATCTTGAACACCAAGGCAAGTCATAGCCATCCAAACAGATTCCTTGTAACAGAAGTTATCATGAAGAAGTAACGCCATTGTTTCTAACTTGAGAGGTGGATCACTAGTACTCAAGAACGAATTACTTGAATCAGACGCAACTAGGTTATGATCTTTCAAGCTGAATTCAACGTGAATTCGTGGGTCGAGTAATGACGAATTACAATTAGCAGATGAAGATTCATCTTTTTGAAGAAGGGTGAATTGTATTTGGGGTATGATGTATGAATCTTGTTAATAAACCATGATGATGATGATTATTGATTGATTATTACTCGTATAATGAATGATTTGTGATTTTCTGCAATTGATTTTGATGGATTTTGGGGGATTAGGGTTTGCTTTCTTCTTTCTTTTTTTTGCTCTGATTGTAATGAGAAAGAAAAGTAAAGAGGGATTAAAATGAGGGTGAATGAAAACAGGGATGTGTATATAAACAAGTTGGTAATGGTATAGTATGTCGGTTTGATTTTGAATTAGCTGGACTCTATGCGCGTAATATGTACAACGGTCACCTTAATTGAGTTTTGGAAACTTTTATTTCTATTTTTTATGAGGGAGAATTTTGGAAAGTTTTATGGTAGTTGAATTTTGGAAAGTTTTATGGTAAGGTTCGTTGCTTGTTTTATTACATTGTATGCATATATAGTAGACTTAAATTCGTGTAAATTGGACGGAATTACTTCCTTTTTAATTTTGATATCAAATGAAGATTTAAAAAAATGTAATCATTTTCAAGTCACTTGTAAATTTGTAATGTGGAGATGTGTATGTGTGCGTGCTTCGGTCCTTAACCTGCTAAAAATTGAAAAAAATGGTCATGCCGGTTTTTAAGAGTTATAAATCTGTAAATCTTGACCCGTGGCTTGAGTCTAAATGAACCTAAAATAATTTGCTAACTTAAAGGTCAAGTCTGGATCAACCTGTAAATCACGTAAATTACTGAGACTTCGAATATCTAAAAGAAATTAGAATGAAAATAACAATATATATTTTTTGTTGAGAACAACCTCCAAAGAGGT
Source organism: Heliosperma pusillum (assembly GCA_022085475.1). Lineage (NCBI taxonomy): Eukaryota > Viridiplantae > Streptophyta > Magnoliopsida > Caryophyllales > Caryophyllaceae > Heliosperma > Heliosperma pusillum. The sequence continues at coordinate 6,062 of JAIUZE010010991.1, forward strand.
CAAGTCATTGCATCCCCCTATAACTAAAAGAATAAGTCAACTTTAAAATTTTCCCACTTAACTTTTTTTTCATGGATTGATGAGCCTCTATTAATTTGCAATTTTACGAAAATTAGGCCAATCATGTGGTTATGTAATCTTAGTATGTAAGATGTCTACATATGAAATATAATTATTGAAGCGGAACAAATTTTTCACCTTATATATAAATTTGTCAAATTATAACTATTTAACTTGCTATATTTTTTAAACATGGTATTGATAAAAAAATGGTGCTTTATATGTTGACGCTCGGCATATACAAAATTGTGTTATGTATTTGTATTTGTCGTATGCATTTGTTCATTTTATAGGTTTATATTATGTTATTATAATTTACATTTAACTATAAAAAAGTAGAGATAAAATGCTGAAAATTCTCTTTTGTACCCCTTAAAATTAACATTATTAATAGTATACTTTATGAATAAATTCAAAATAAAATTAAATTCCCGTAATTTTATTGTCAATTTCTCTAATATCAATGTCTAAAAAAAGTGTTTTAGCACGGGATATACACTAGTTAAAATCAAATGAGAAAGAATCGATCAAAGTTTGTGCTACCGTTCCCTCCCATACTCTTCTACCGATTACCCATGGCCTAGCATGAGCTATACAATGGGCAATCCTATTAAACTCTCTACGGGTAAACGAAAAAACAACGAAATTAAAATGGCTACATATCAAATAAATATCCTCGTAAACTAAACTAAATGTAAATCAACTCTTACCTTCGTCTTTGCGCTAAAGTCTTGAATTACTCATTTGCATGCATCGCTTTCAACAATATTAATTAATGTTTGTGTGTCCCGCTATCCGAGCTTCCTTCATGACAAGTAGAACCGCCTCCGCCTCCGCCATTTGTGGCCTCCTTGAATTGGTCTCAATTCGCTCTATAACACATAGCCCCTAACCCCGTCCTCATCCCCTTTACAACTCCAGGATCCGTATTAATTTTGTGAGTCCCTTCCTCTATCCCTTCCTTACTCCATTGGTGTTCCCCTCCCCTGAGCATTCCGTCCATGTGCGTCCACTACTTCCCTCTCTCCCATAAGGCACCATTCCTCCTTCTCCCCCCCCCTCCTTTTTCTCTCTCTCATTCAACTCCAACATTAGCTCCGACACACGCCTGATAACCCTCTATTCGTCTCTGTTTCCGTCTTCAAACACCACTTTATTTTTCTGTTCCCAGATCGCCCAACACGTTATCATAAAAATCATCCTCTCCTCCTCCCTCATCTCCCTCAACACTCCCTCCACTCGATCACTCCCCCACCCTCTTAGCCCCAATATCTTGTTTCTCCAACCCAACCCCCTCCCAATCCCTCTCACTCACCCACAACCCTTAACAATATGGAGACAAGTCTCTGTATTGCTGTAACAAAGAGGACAATCAGATTCAGTGCTTTTCAGTCTTCTTTCAATGTTGAGCTTCGACGGAATAACATCATGACATTGTTGCCACATAAATACTTTGATCCGGGTTTAATAAAATGTTGATCGAGAATGAAATACGGTGGTAGATGTGATATATATGGTTTAATGTAAGTGGTAAGTTATAATAAAAAAATACATTGTGATAATTTGTAAACTACGATATAAATACTAGGTGGTTATTAACAATTTTCACAAATTTTTAATAACAACTTTATATTCCTTCCTTCGTAGCTTCATTCCATCAGTTGTTTACCTTTATTTAAAGTACATCTTACAAAGAATAAAAAAACAAATAAGTGAGACATATGGAGTATATTTTATTACTTTCATATTTAGTTAATTCAGTAAAAACGGAGTATTATACAATATATCTATCTTCTAAGAAATTAGACTCATACATATTTTTTTAGTCCGTCCCACTTGCTCTTTGTAAGGGCCGGGCTATTTATGATCCGTCTTCAATGAGATCTTGTGTAGTTTTTTTTCAATTTAAGCTAAACGTTGCTTAAATGAACATTTTATTTATTTGGCGCAGAAGGATTTTTAACCAACTAGTTTTAAACCCGTGCAATTTTGCACGGCTCTATTTTAAACATTATGATGATATGAAATAAAGTAATATCTATGTAAACTTATCTACTGCGTATATCATATAATAAGTTAAAAACCGTAAAATACGACTAATTTTACAGCAAGAAAATTATGAACCACCTGAACTAAATTTGACTAGACTTAAACAATAACCGACTAAAAAACAGTAGCTAACCAAAATGAACCCAGTAAAAATCAAAACTAAGATCAACCTGACAAAACTGAACTTATTTACTCTGATCCAATACCGAACCGAATGACCCGTATGTCAGGTCTGCTTGGGAATAAAAAGAAAGGACACCAACATGGGAAGAGAAAAACATGAACCTAAATGAAACTTTTCCAACTCCCTTAAACGATTTATAATAGAAAAAATATATGGATTGTTATCTAATGTACGAAAAGTTCTAAGTTTTTTTTTCTGGACTTAGCTTATATTTTTTCTAGACTTAGCTTTGCTATTGCTAAGGGAGTGGAGCTCCGATAGTATCTCGGCTGCCCACTAATTTCATGTAAATTTTATTTTGATCTCAATACAAGTTCCGATTTTATATAAAAAAAAAAAAAAAAAAAAAAATAATAATAATAATAATAATAGGAAAACAAATAATATGAGTTTAGAATTAAATATACGATTCATCAAATATGAAAAATGAGTAAAACAACACCATAAAATAAAACAAATCTGCTTTGAAATTAATTAAGAACAAATTATGGGTTATGGGCTAATTTTCCCAAAAGCTAAAACTAAAATAACCATAATATTACATTCACTAATACAAATGCCTCTAATTAGTATTTTGTTTTATTTATTTCTTGACTATATTATTGGAGTTTTTTTTTCTTCGTCTACTTAAAGACATTTTTCGTAGGGATTTAAATAAAACGACATTTACTTGTAGTTTACGATTTGTTTTTTAAAAAAAGGAAATTTTGCATAACAATAGAATATATTTAATATATGAATTTATTCAGATCTATAATTTTGGAGTATATTTAAATTATTTTCAATATCAAAATTTAAATTTATTCCAAATTTATGTCAGTTTGGAATGATTAATGTTTTCAAAAATTGACATTATTGTTACTAATCTTTTAATGTGTATTTTTGCAAATTTCGATGGATACACAGACCATCAAAATAAATATTTTATAAAACTATATAGTATGGAAATTGTAGAAATTAAATAAATATGAATAATTTTTTTTGGTACAATAAATATGAGTAATTTAAAAACAAGGAGTTGTACTACAAATATTGTTGCACTCTTTGGTTATGTTTGGTAAAACTAGATGAAAATTGAAAATGTAGTAAAAACTGAAAAGCTAACTGATTAGGTAGCTGAAAATTAAGAGTTGGTAAGGTAACTGATTATATAAACAATGTTTGGCAAACTAACTAAAAAGGTAGTTGATTTTTTGTGAAATTGCATAAAAGGTATAATAATTATTTAATATTATAGATTGAATGTGTAAAAAGGGAATCAATATCTATCTATATTATTAAAGGAAGCTTTTTTCGAGCGATTACAGAGTCTCCAACTTTTCGAAAACACTTTAGCATTCCAAATTATACAAACTACTCATATAAATATATTCATGTATTTCCATTGTACGCAAATTAGCATATAAAAAATTGAATGTATCCTACAACCTATAAAATACGGAATGTGATATACAACTATTCCATATTTCCATGTTCTCACAAAAATGGTGATGCACTATAACACCTAATAATATAATTAAATATGAAGATTATAAAATTCTACCATGAAAGTTAGATTGAATAAAATTAATGTACAGAAACCTAAACAAATACTATTACCTTAATATGTTTATATATATATACATGTATTTTCATTCAAAAATTAATAATCACCACTTCACGTTATATTGTTTTTATTTATGTTTCTTACTTTTGTTGTGTTTATTTATTTGAATTTTGCGGTTTATATGTGTTTAAATCTTATTGTAGCATTAGTCTACACATACGTTGTTTTTGCTTTGAATCAAATTATTCACTAATGCTTTTCTGACAAGTCTTATCTATTTTATGTGTAGGTTAATATATATTACTCTGTATGATTCTGATGAAGAATACAACGATCAATAATTATTCGGTAAGGTCGCTTTTGAATTTTAACATAGAGTAGCATAAATGTTTTATTTTCGGATTTATCGTGTACAAATGTATGTAGATAAATTTATTTTCAACGGAATTTCAATACATCTCAACTAACATGGATTTAAGTTTGCATTAGTTTGTTGATTTTTTTCAGTAGTTAATTGAATATCACCTTTTTTGTAATTACTTCAATTCAGAAATTTTTTTTAGTATCATTTAAGAGTCTCTCATATGAAAATCCGTACAATATTACATTGACGACATGGTCGACATCATCCAGATTAACGAAATTATTGTTTTTTTGTTTTGGCAAAAGTCCCTCCGTCAAAGAAAATAGTCCAATTAGGTGATCAAATTTCTTATAGAAACCTTCCTTACTAATACAGAAAGAATAACAATTTACTGAGACATCCTAAAAATGAATAGAACAACAATTGACCGAGATGAAGTTGTATATAAATGAACAACTATGTACATATATTCACTTCCCTCACAAATTAAACATAGCTATAATAATAATGTAAGTTCAATGCTTTATATGTACTCCTTTTTAACGTAGTAGTGTAGTTACTGTTAGTACTTCTGTGGCTTATTATAAGTTCTCTTTGTTAATAGCATGCATGTCGTAGGGGTTTTGACCCTACACAAAACGGGTTGAGTCAAATCACTTTTACTGGGGTCAAATTGCGACAAGTCTGCTTCGTTTAATCGTATATCAAGCCACACGTATTACATGACTATATGAATGTCAAGATCAAAACAGAAGTAAAATTAAATCGAAATCATCATATCAAAAATATTCCCATAAAAAAGAAAAATGAGGTCACTCTCATATACTCTGATCCGTATATCTATTGAGATATACATTGAGAAGATGCTTTCAACAAAAAATTATGTACATAATTGACGCATAATAAGTGTACAAGGATTATATTATTATAACTTAAAATAGCATGAAGCATAACGCTATAATATAACACAAATTCTCATTTGTGACGGTCACTATCCGCCACAAGCTTGTGAGGGGTCGGATCCCTCTCACAAACTTGCAAGTGGGCGGGCAAGTGGGAAACCATTAATTTACCACTTGCCCTCTCACTTGCAAGCTTGTGAGAGGAATCCGACCCATCACAAGCTGGTGACGGATAGACCCGTCACAAGCAAGACTAATTGCTAATATAATGTGACATAAGTTAAAGTACGAGTACTTACAAGCAATAAAAATAACAATTTCATTTGTGCGTCTAGAGTTAAGCAGTATTCCCTTCATAAATTTTAAATGGTTTATCACTTATTCATACTCAATTATTGACAAAACAATATTTAGTTACCCGTGCAACGCACGGATACAAAATCCAGTATGATTATAAATAGGAGTCATTTTAGTCTCTTAAGTATTGTCCTAAAAACTATTAAAAGTTTGTATTATTATTTCCACAATAGTCAAATTCACATCAACAAAATTAATTTAGGAAAGTATCATAAATAATAATTTAGGAACTTATTATATAAGTAATAATTTTAATGGTGCACTACTTAATATGTTATTTGTCCCACATTAAAAATAATATAAGCGTGGTAATATACTAGATATAAATAGTATTATTATCTTCATATTAGTGAAACTTACATCATAAAAAATTAATTTAGGAAAATATCACAAAAAAGTGAAAAATCTTTTAATTATCTCAATATACATTTCTTATATTATATTCAAGTGTGTTTATAATTTTTATATCAAAACTTTTACATTTCATATCACAAAAAAATTATCGTAAAAATGAGTTATCCTTGAACTTAGATATCAACCCAAAATCTTTTGAATCCTAAGCATTGTCTTACAGAACTCTTAAAAATTTGTATTATTATCTCCACCTTAATGAAATTTACATCATCAAAATTAATTTAGGAAAGTATTATAAATAACAATTTAAGAAAGTATCATAAATAATAATTTTAATGATGTAGTACTTAATATGCTATTTGTTCCATATTGAAAAATAATGTAAGTGTGGTAAATATACTACATATAATTTAAAAAATTATTGTCCCACATCGAAAAAATATAATAAGCTTCGATGATCATGTCATTATAAAAAGAGTCATCCTTGAAATTTAGATATCAACACAAAATCGTTTAATTCTCTCAAATATTGTTTTAGAGAGCTCTTAAAATTTTGTATTGATTATGAAAATAATATAATTAGATTCGAAGTAAAAAATATTATAATTACACATACTTTGTGTAATTCTGAGTATGTTATTTATCCCACATTGAAAAATAATGTAGGTGTGGTGAATATACAACCTATAAATAATAGAATTGTCTCATATCGAACAATTAACATAAGCTGGGATGATAAAATGATTACAAATAAAGTCATATTAGGAATATATGTATCACCCCAAAATCTATTGAGCCTCTTAAGCAATGTATTAGAGAGCTTAAGTACCTTGGATGATTCTTTTGTGAATGTATCAATCAAAACATATGTAAACCTATTAAATGATTTGAACGAGAGAGACATTTAATATTTGTTGGGTCATAATATAGATCAAACATAACCCGAGTTCTGTCAAGATTAGTAAAATATGGTGAAAATAGAAATTGAACCAATATATCAATATTGTTTTCTTAAAAAGTATATTTTATTATAATCTTAAAATTTCAAAAGTTTATTTTTATAATTTAATTATTATTGAAAATTTATGAAAATGAAAATTATGTAGACTCGTGCATCGCACGGACATAAAATCTAGTATATATATAAAAGAGGCTTTTTTCGAGCAATTCTATTGGTCAATATCATCTTTTTTAATTTTTGGAAAATATATTTTAAAATCTTACAAGATTACGAAAAAAATAATATGTAATATTTTAATATCACAACTATAGGTAGGGGTGGGCACCGGTCCAAAACCGGACCGGACCGGACCGGAACCGGTTTAGACCGGAACCGGAATTGATAAAAAATCGGGACCGGGACCGGACCGGAAAAATTCCGGTCCAAGACCGGACCGGACCGGTTGGACCGGAATTTAGACTATATGCCCACTTTTTTCTAATTCCGGTCCAAAAATTCCGGTCCAATGGACCGGATCGGACCGGTTAGACCGGAATAAAATAAAATTTATAGAAAAAAAATCAAATATTAATAATTCCGGTCTTTCCGGTCCAATCCGGTCCGGACCGGAAAATACCGGTTCGAGACCGGACCGGACCGGAAACCGGAATCTTAAAAAATGATGGACCAGAGACCGGACCGGAATTTTTTTTTCCGGTTCCGGTCCAGTCGATTCCGGTCCGGACCGGTCCATTTTTCCGGTTCGGACCGGATTTTGCCCACCCCTAACTATAGGTATAAACCCACATTGAAAGATTATTATAACATAGGGTGATCATATGATTATAAATATGAGTCATCCTTGAACTTAGGTATAAACCCACAATTTTTTAAGTCTCTTAATTATTGTTATTGAGAGCTCTTTACAAAATGGAATTATAATAGTCACAATAGTTAAATTTAAATTATTAAAAATTAATTTAGAAAATTATCATAAATAATAATTTTGATGATAAAATACTTATGTGTTATTAGTACCACATTGAAAAATAATGTATTTGTGGAAAATATATATACTAAGTATGATTATAAATAGAAGTTATTTTAGTCTCTTAAATATTAGTTTAATGAACCTTTAAATTTATATTATTAACTCCACAATAGTGAACATTACATCATCAAACTTAATTTAGATAATTTAGGAAAGTATTATATAAGTAATAATTTTGATGGTGTACTAATTAATAAGTTATTTATCTCACATTGAAATATAATACAAGTGTGGTAAATATATTACGTATAAATAGTATATTGTCCCACATCAGAAAATTATCATAAGCTGGGTTGATCTTATAATTATAAATAAGATTCATCCTTGAAACTTTAATATCAGCCCAAAATTTTTTGAGTCTCCTAAATATTGTCTTAGAGAGCTCTTAAAAATGTGTATCCACATTAGTGAAGCTTACATCATCAAAAATTAATTTAGGAAAATATCATTAAATAATAAAGTAAAAAATATTTTATTTATCAATATACATTTCCTATATTATATTCAAGTGGTGTTTATAATTTTTATATAAAATTTTTTAACATTCATTTCCCAAAAAAATAATGGGAAAATGAGTATCTTTCAACTTAGATATTTACCCAAAATCTTTTTAATCTCTCAAGTAATATCTTACAAAGATCTTAAAAGTTTGTATTATTATCTCCACCTTAATGAAATTTACATCATCAAAATTTATTTAGTAAAGTATCATATATAATAATTTTAATGGTAACTACTAAGTATGTATAAATAGTAAAATTGTCTCACATCGTAAAATTAACATAAGGTTGCCTCACAAATACTCCCTTCGTCCAGGTCATTTGTTTGCCTTTTTTTAAGAGTATTTTAGTTAAAGACAAACAAATGATTAAGACGAAGAGAGTATTGTTTTAGAGAGCTCTTAAAATTTTGTATTAATTATGAAAATAATATAATTAGATTCGTGGTAAAAAAAATGCTATAATTACAGTATTGAATATCATATTATTTGCACACAGGGGCGAACCCAGGATTTAATGTATAGGGTAGCAAAAAAAATTTGGTTAAAATAATGAGAGGGAAAAAAAGGAGAAATTTGCTTCTGAGGGGAGTCGAACCCGGGTAAGTAAGGTGAAAAACTAGCCTTTGCCACTGAACCACAAGATGTTTATTGAATATCTAGTGGAATAACATTTACTTATTTATTTTTTAACAATATTTGGGGTAGCGCAAATCCGTCTTTTAGACCGATTTTTTTACGTTTGGGGTAGCGGCCGCCACCCCTGGCTACTTGGTAGGTTCGCCCCTGTTTGCACATACTTGGTGTAATTCTTAGTATGTTATATATCACACCTTCAAAAATAATGTAAGTGTGGTGAAGATACTAATACCTATAAATAGTAGAATTACCCCATATCAGACAATTACCAAAAGGTAGGGTAATCAATCCAAAATCTTTTGATTCTTTTAAGCATTGTCTTAGAGAGCTTAATTCTTAGGTACCTTGGATAATTTTTCGAGTCATATAGATCAAATATAACTTGATTCCTGACAAGGTTGGTAAAATATGTTTAAAATACAATAAGTTGAATTAATATATTAATATTATTTTCTTAAAAATTACGGAGTATATTTTATTATAGTCTTAAAATTTCAAAATTTTATTTTTACAAGTTAATTGGAATAGGAAAATTATGAAAATGACATTAACGTAGACCCGTGCATCGTACGGGCATGAAATCTAGTATGATATAAAACAAGGTACCTGAAATTAGGGCAAAGTACGGATCGGATATCCGATCCAAAGTGGTAGTTCAGATCGGATATCCAAATTAGAATTCCTAAATTTAGATATCCAATATCCAAACCAACTGTATCGGATATCCAGTGTTCGGATATCCAAAATAATCGGATCGGATACGGATATACATCGGATATCCATATTTTGGAATTTACACTAAAATTAAGTTTGAAACACGATCATATTCATCGTTTTACACGATAACTTTCTTTAGTATTCTTACTTTAATGTTCTCGACATAAAATTTAAATACCACTCACATATTTCTCTTATAATTTAAACTTTTATAAGTTGTTATGAAATGACATTAAATTCGGATCGGATTCGGATCAGATAGGTTCCTGAAATGCGTTGCTAAACAAAGCCGTGTAAGATATGAAATTTTTGTAGAAATCTATCTATTACCTCAATTATTTTCATACAAAACTTGATGCTTCCTGATTCCTTCACCTTTTTCCAAGAAAATCATCATCAACAGTCTGATAGTTTTGAAGATGACGATGATAAAAAGGTGATTCTATTTTCATTATACATTTGTCTATATCCTAAATTATGTGAAATCCGGATGGAAAATTAAGAGGTTTTGATTTGATGACATACAGATGTAGTCTTTTTTCTGCAACTCAGTTACCTACTTTATTGCGCCTTAGTTTCCCATGATTCTAAGTTTGGTTTGATTTAAGTTGTTCATGGAATTTGATATGTTTTGATCTGGTTTCCTTTGTTGTTTATCTTGTTTGATCTCAATCTCAATCTCAATCAACTGATTAGAGGTACAAGTCCTCCTAAGCATCATCATGATTAGAGGTACAAGTCCTCTCATCTTCCCTTGAGAATGGATTCAAGCGCCTCTTAAATAAAACAAAGGTAGTAATATGTTTCATTCTGTATACTTTCGAATTAGGTAATGAAAATGGTATTTTGCTTGTTGATTTCAGTTTATCCCAACCCAAAGGTTAGGAGTTTGGATGATAGTGATTTAATTTATCTTCACAAACCTGTCAAGGAGAATGATGGAGGTTAAGGGTGAAATTCCGGCTTGGATAAAAATGATGGATTGCTCCACCCCGCTTGCTTGAAGCTAAGACACGTTGAGGTATATTTTACCTTCTTAATTTTTGGCGTCTGAGGATATTCGGTTACTTTTCCTAAATTAATCTTTGTGATATGGGTTTTAATTTGCTATTGTTTTCTGGGCATGAGTTGTTTGTCATTGTGCAAAAAATCAATTATCAATAGCTTTGATCTAATTCAACAATTATCTTCCAAAGTGTTTTAATTTTCTCTTATTTAACAGCTGAGATGATTTTATCACTTTCAGACTCGAATCTCAAACCAACTCGCAGGTAATTAATTTCTTTTTTTGGTTTTTTACATATCATCTTGATGATTGTTTGTTCGGCGGCGCGACCTGCATTTTGCGGTTTAATTAACGACCATTACTTAGCCAACACTGTTGCCTCTAGAGCTGTCATGTTGTATTTTGTCGGTATGACTACACTGAAACGTGCAACAATTCAAGGGTTATTACATTGTCAGAAAATTTTCTTTCATCACCCACATTGTCTATGTATATAGACAACACTTAAAGGTTTTAACTCGACTAACTAATGATATCAGGGGGCTATTTACAATGGCACCTCAAGGGAAAATGAGCCGGCGATATCGGCGGCCTAACAAGACTGAGATGCGTGTGAGTATGCTTAGGATTTATATTAAATGATTGTTGCTTGTTGGTCCTGTTCCGTATTTGAATTGGTGCTTGGTAGTAGAATTAGCATATAGCCTTAGAAGGAAAATATGTTATAAATGATACTTTTCATATAAGCAACTCAAACCAAAACATAAAGAACATAAAGATGCAATATTTATAAATGCCCTGAAATTAAAAATTGATGATTTGTTCATAACTAAGCCTACTAACCAAACTCTACTCAATTCAAACAATGTATCTTAACCTTGATTTTGATCTTAGGATTCCAAGCTAACTTGATAATATCTTAACCCTAATTACGAAAGCGGCGTCTATTTACCGATATATCAATCAGAACCCTCCTGAAACTTAAAAAAAAAACTCAATTGATAACCAAGAAGTATAAGAACCCAGATTAGAAAGAAAAGAAAGGGAGAATGCCTCCCTGTTTGGCGAAAAATAGGGTTATTTGGGCACTTTTTATATAAAAAAAAATAATGATAATCATAATACCCACTTACCATAATCATCCACTTAGTTGCTGTTGAATTCGAGTTCTACAGATCATCCAAACCTCGATCAAACCTCTAAAATGAGAGAAGATGAATAAGGTAAAATGAGTGGAATTAGCTATGGAGCTAACAAATGAGAGAAGATAGAGAAGGTAGGATGATCTGATCGTGATGGCGATGAGCTGATAGTGGTTAAAGAAATACACTGAGAAAGGAGACGGGAGAGATAGAGAGAGTGAAGAAATTGGGGAAAAGGTATGATTGGCAGAATTCCCAAAACAAGACCAACACATGAAATATGGAACGCATCGTTTTGAGATGAAAATGAGTGGTTTGGTGATTACTAACAATAATATATTGTATGATTGTTGGCTTGTTGCTAGGGAAACATTGTATCTTCTTTAGCTGATCGATATTGTTGGTTAGTATTGAAGCGGATGTATCCGTCTTCTTCACGTCTGCCAGTCGAATATGTCATTATATAGATTGCCTGACTACCACATTGAAGTTTGTACATAACATGTACTTCGTTTGTGTTATAGTGATGCCTTTTGGGTGAGTTCTTATGGGATTAGCTTATAGAAAAAACCCATTACATATCATTAAAGTATACGCACCATTGTATGAGCGAAATGGTGATCTTTACTACACTACTCAGGCTTTTGTTTGTACACTAATCGCCTTTTGTTGGATTTAGTTATTAGACAGTCTGCATAGAAAATAGTCGGAAGAAATAAGGCATATTAGAGAAGCTCGGATGGTGGTTTTGGTTATAAGGCATACAAGAGAAACACATATCCAAGTTAGGGTTTTTAGTATTATGAAATGCCTAATTAAAGAGATGTTTAAATACTTTTGTAGATGAAGTCTATTTTAAACAAAACGTTCTTGTGACCTAATGTTTTTGTTTGATGGGTATTTTACGTTCTTTCCTCCAAATTTAGGTATGATTTTCTTTTTTCAGGCAATCGTGTTATTTTAGTCTAACTAACATCCTTATGAGTTGATGAATATTCATGGGAACGGTTCGTTAGGATGTTTTCGAGATTATTTTGAGACCACAATTTTTAAAATCTAAGATTAAGGTCGATGGGTCAAGCAGTGCTATCAATGTGAAAAAAAGTAAGTTAAATTCTTATGATTCGTAAATTTGAAACATACTAACATGTTATCAGGCATATACATCATTCTTATCCCCATTTCTCATGTGTGATCAAATTCTAGCTGCATGTATGTTGTGTATGAGAATATGGTGTTTATGGCTGAATATAGTGATTCGGAAGGGTTCCATTTGCCAGGTTGTTTGTTTTTGTTTCATAATTTTGCGTTAAAAGTGGTATGGAATATTCTAGCATGCTGTTTATTTGATGATTGAGCATAGTAGGAAAAGCAGTGGCATATAATGGTGTTAAAAAGCCCACATTACGAAGAAGAGTAATGTTTTCGGAGATAATATACTCTAATTAGTGTGGCTTGGCAAGTTGGTGGATTATTTTGGACGAGTTCGTGCTACACAAATTTTCATTTAAGACGGGGCAAGCCCCCCTCATAAAAGGCAAGTGGGGAGGTAAGTGGGAGGCAAATGAATCCCCCACTTGCCCTTTGTGAGGGGAGCTTGACCCGTCTTAAACTTAAGACGGGTCGCTCGTCTTAAGTGAGACTTTCTGGTCTAGCTACTTTGATGCTTTAATTAATTGAAAAGTAGCTTAGCTACATTATTTTAAGTAGTTAGTTAGAAGAGCAACTTGGTGATCTGTTAGAGATCTTGAAACAACTGATGCCGAGAAGGTCCTAGACAGACGACTATTGTGTATTCTTGGAAAGTCATTTGTCACTTTGTTTTTAATTATTGGCAATTTCTTAAAACTGTTGCTAGAGGCCTAAAATTGTCTCTAAAGTTGTCTGAATTAGAGATTCTGAGAAAGAGATTGGACAGAGGATTATGACTTATACACGAGCAATTTACGAAGTTCATTAAGTTATCCGTTTATTTCGAACAAACTTAGTATAAGACCGTGGTAGAATGTAATGCACATCATCACAATTGCTTCATATCTGATGGTAACCTCTATATACCTGATGAAGGAAATAACCATAATTTTAGCTTTTGTTTCTCTGCTGGAGGTTATTTTATGTTGTATTGCATAATTTTACATGGAACATGTCCAGAATGTTTTTATATTTTTATTTTCATCTGACAGATGTTGGACACAATGAAGAATAAAACTCGTGCAAGCATTAGAGAGGGAAGGGTTGTCAGTGTTCAATTGTTCAATTATAAGCTCATAAAATTCGAGAAACTGGCGGAGAGGGAATGATTGCCAATGTTTAATTAGAAGCTCATCATCGCTTTGTGCCTCAAAGGAATCACATTAACAAACTTGATGTTTAGTTAAGGGCCTCATATAAGTTCCTTTCATTTGTTGTATTTAGTTTGTTGTAACATCTTTTGGTTTACATGCGGTAACGTCAGCTTCATTTGAGATTTGCTTATAGTGACTTTTCTGTACTTTTGCGGATTTAATAGTCTATTCTTTTGAGGATTTTTTCGTTTATACCTCTCAATTTTTTCAATGTGTATGAGGTGTATTATTCTTCTTTTTTGCAAAAATCTTTGACTGTCATATACCTCTTTCATATGAGTTGCAACTTTTTTTCAAAACAGGTATTGTAAAAGGCGATAATTTGAATAAAAAAATGTTTTCAAAACTCGTAGCTCGGAGTTATGTTTTTTTCTTGAAAAGATAATTAGTACGAACAAAAATACCGCTTGTAACCAAGAACTATCGACAGTCAAAGTTTTTTTTTTTAAGGAAAAAAAAGAGGGGTACGAGCGAGATTTTTTTTCTCAAACTAATTATCTGTTATGTACTCAATCTCACACATCCCAAACTTTCATGTTACTCCATCCCACACATTCCCAACTTCCTTTTCCTAATTTGCACTATGATTAAGGAAAATAATAAATATTTTTCATTCCAATTATTTATACTATAGCGTGTTAAGAAAAACAAAGTATGAAGCAATTGTCTGTAGACAATTACTATCATAGCTTATTGCCAAATTAATAACTAAACAAAAGCGTAGGGTTATTCCTTAAGCTTAGTAGACAATTACTTAGTACACTACTATGGGAAGAGGTGAATAATTAAACAAAAGCGTAGGGTTATTCGATAAACTTTAATTATTTGGTAAACCAATATATTAATTCTTTATAAGCTCTTGGTAAGATAATTAGAAGGCTAGGTTTATTCGGTTGTTAATGGCCATTATTGTATAGTTTTCCATCTAGCATTGTCATATTTAAGTAGTAGAGGGAAGATGGTAAGAACAGGAGGAAGAGTAATAGGAGTAGGGGAAGGGATAAGAGAAGGAATATGGGGAGGAAACGGGGGAAGGCGTATCAATTTCAACGAGCCTTTTAAACTAAATAGGAAGGGGGAATAGGAAAAAGAAAAGAAAGAAAAATTTCGCTCGAGAAAAAAAGACTAGGACAAGATATAAAAATGTATGGAGTATATAGAAGTAAGGGTCGGAACAATAAAACAATGATTCAAATGAGAGAGAAATAATTACACAAAGTAAAAGGTATCAACCATTGTTGTCAGGATCAGGATTCTACTTTGGATTGAAAATGGGACAGTAGTATCGGATCACAAGATTGAATCGAGGATCGTAAGGTCCTACAAATAACTTGGATAAACAGGTTTAAGTAAAAATTTTGGTATAATTTGTGACATATAATGTCAAAAAGTCTATTTAATGGCACAAAATTCTTAATTATCATAACAATATATTACATATACCTTTATTTTAGAATCGTAACTATAAAAGAGCAAACAACTCACAATATTAGAAACATAAATGAGCATTTTACGATCCTGAACAATCCTAAACGATCATGTACGTTTTTATGCGATCCAACCCGATCCTGAATGATCTTGATCCTACTACCAACACGATCCTACAACGATTTGGATCGTTTTTCACTTCATCGATCGTAGGATCGTACGTTCCTATGATCCAGATTGCGATTTTAACAAGACATGTATCAACTACAATTGGGAGTATGAGGAGAAGAGCAATGTTGCTAACCATAGATTTATAACTTTTATGACCTTGCTTGGTATAAATATCTTGGGGTACGGTGCGCGAAGCGCGCCGTACAACAACTAGTTAAAGTGAAAAGTCATCAAGGTTACCCTTGATGGCAGGTAATGACCGCAGCACTCCCGTGTAGGGAGTCGAACCTGGGACCTCTCAATTCATTGTCATTGCAACGCTTTGAGGCACTCCCGCACTCTACTACCCTCAACCCACTTTGGTTAATTAAAGTGAAAGTTGAGTTCCAACACTAAAAAGAAAGTCTTTTTTCCCCTTATTTTAAGGAGCCAATAAGAAGTCCTAAAAAGACTTGACTATTATAAATAGTAGATTTGGTATCAAGTAATCGAGTCCCATTTTTTTTTTACCAATTTGGCAAATATTTTTTTTGGGTCCTGATTTTCGCAGTACACATTTTACTCATCTTAGTACATCATTGACAATTATACCCCTCTCATTTCCATCTCATTTTCCCTCTCTAATATTTTTCTCTCTAATCTCTCTCTAATATTTTCTCTTAATTCCTCATCTCATTTTTCCTCTCCGACAAAAATACAGTACATTGTACTAAACAAATGAAATTGAATACAGTACATTATACTAAACAAATGAAATTGAATACAGTACATTATACTAAACAAATGAAATTGAATACAGTACATTATACTAAAGCTTCCTAATACAGTACATTGTACCCAACTCTGGCCGCCTGTCACCTTCCCAACGCCATGTCAACGTTCCCCAACGCTAGCCGTCTGCCAGCCGCCCCAACGCATGTCGTCCCAACGACGCCTGAGCCAAGCCGGCCCTACGCCGGCGCCTTTGCGACGCTAAGCCTAAGCCGGAAACTCTTCGTCGTCGGCAACCCTTCGCCGGCAACCCTAAGCCGGCGCCTCTGCGACCCCCCTGTATAACCCTCGGCGGCAACTAATATGACAACAATAAAGAAATTTAAATAAAAACCCTAATTGAAACTCCTTACATAAAACCCTAATTGAAAAAAGCAATACACTACAAGAAATTAAAATATAAGAAATTGAAAACTTTATTATATAGATTAACGTATCAATACCTGTTCGTTAATTGAATATTCATCCATGCTTTTGAATATTTTTTTAACGAAATTTGAGGAGGGTAATGGGTAGAGAGAAGGTAGGGAGGATGATGTGTTTTTTTTGTAAATGGTAACAAATGGAAAATAGGGTGTAAAAAGTACTAAAAAGTAAAAAAACGTACTGCGAAGATAAACTATGTGTATGAAATAGGGAGTAATTGTGAATTGTGTGTGTAATTGATAGGTAAACACAAAATAAAAAACCATGGGATGGGAAAAAATGAAATAAGCAATATCTGGACGACACCATAAGCCAGAAACCGGTCTCCCGCTGCTGCGGCTTCCTTTTCACTCCGACGACGCTTTGTGCTTACCAAAATTGGAGTGTACCCTCTTTATTGTAATACTAGTGTAAGACCCGTGAAAAATCACGGGGTTGTAATTAATTTTTACAAATTATATCTATCTGGCAAATTTGTGAAATAGATGTAATACGCTTTATCTAATTATTATTAATTATAAATATATATTCCATACAACGATACATACTTTTGATGCCCCTCTCTCGTTCGGCATATGTACGTTTATCACTTTATCGTTTAAAGATTTATCATTTAAAATAAAATTAGGGTGTTGATTTTCGCAGTACGCATATTACTCATCCCAGTACACAATTGACAATTATACCCTCAACAATTCCTATCACATTTCCTCCCCCTAACTTCTCTCTAATTTATTCTCTCTAATGTTAAATACGCATTAAGTGTACTGCGATAAATTACTTTCATAACACATTATTACGTAATGTGTTCGATAAATTATATAATTCATTAATTAATTATTTGTACACACATTGAGTACATTCATAAGCGTAGATATTATATTTGAAAAAAGAAAAGAATTAAAAAACAAATCAATAATTATATGCAGTACACCATAAGCAGTGGCGTATCTAGGATTTGTTTATAGGGGGTGCGGTTACCAATATGAGATAACGACGAAGAAATTTACACTAAAAATGTTCAAACGTTAATAATAATTTTAGTACTACGAATAAATTGTCGTAATTAGTATAACTCGTATAGTCAAATTAATGATCTTAAATATAATTTGTACTCCTCCACTCGGTTTTTTTTAGGAAAAAAAAGGGGAAAAGTGGAGGTAATCTCAAAATAGAAGAACAAATAAAAGAATAAGCAAAATCACTGCTGTGAGAATCGAACACACAACCTTCAACAACTCTTTCACACAACTTACGATTGCACCACTAGAGAATAATGCTACTAAATCTACTCGTTTTAAATTATATCTGGAAAAACAGCACCCCCCTTAAATACGCCAAAGACCATAAGTACTACATTGGAAAAAAGAAAGGCAACAAAAATCAAAATCAAAATCAAAATCAATGAAGTATGAACTATGCTGCTAGTCGTGATTTGATTCACACCAATATTATTTGTTCCAATCTTACTGTGACGACGATGATGTCGATAATGAGAAATTTTGATTTGAATGACGAATTGTCGTCAGATAGTGACGGTGACGACGACCATCTTTTGCGGGAAGATATTGAAGCTCTCTCTAGAGCTTGTTTACCTACTACTTCTTCTCTCAATACTTCCTCACCTACCGTTCCTCTCTTATCAGACGACGACGACGACGATTTGGAATTAGTTCGGTCTATACAACAACGCTATGGTCACTCTGTTGCTGATGATATCAAACCTTTGGCTTCTCTTCCTCCTCCTCTTTCCGATGACGATGACGATTACGAGTTTTATCAAGCTATTAAGGCTCGCTTTTCGCACCATCACCCTCACGCTACTGGTATTTACTCTTTTCCTTATTTATTACTCCCTCCCTTCCTTTCAATTCTTGTCTTATTTTTTGGCTTAAACACCCGAGGAAAGGGTACAATAGTCAACCTTCCTACTGGTATTTACTTAATTCTTAGTATTGGTTTGGACAAATTTTGATGATGATGATGATGTTCAACTGCGTGCCAATTTAAACATCAATTATAGTATCGTAATAGATAAATCAAGAATGCAATTAAACACACCCAATTTTAAGGAGATTAGAGGAGATAAATTTTTTATTGGTCTTGAGGATAACAGATTACTGATTAAAACGGCTAGGTTATGACTTAGACCCGAGTTACTGATTAATGCGTATTTTCTAGACCTGATCATGGGCCTGGCCGGGTCGGGTCGGGTTTGGGCCGGGTCGTGGCATAAAATTAAGCCCAAGTGTGCGGGTCGGGCCATATGTGTGGGCCTATTTTATTGGCCCAAACCCGGCCCATGAGGGCTTAAAGCGGGCTTCGGGCCAATTCGGGCGAATTCGGGCCTATAATATTTACTCTTCAAATGACTTTAGAAATCTCATTATGTAACTAGATACTCTGTCATCGAAAAATTTCATACAAAATTATGTGATTTGATCGGTATTGTCAATGAGTATGAATGTAGTTGAACAAATGAATTAGTGAAATGTGCATATAGTCAAGTACGTAGTATTGTTACGATAATTTTTCAACAAATGAACGTAAGCTAACATGATAAACTAGTGAAATATGCATGTATCTGTTTGAATATTACTAATTTTAACAAATGAAATTTTCTGCCTATCATCATAAGAAATTTTTAATTTGAAGTTAAAGATAAGAAGAAGACAAAGGGAGCGGCCAATGATTAATTAAATGCACAATTTTCAGTAGTCAATATTCCTAATGTACTTAAGTACTATGCTCGTTACGGTGTTGTACAATTTTTTTATGAATTGAATATGTTCTTTGGCTAAAAAATATAAGTTTGTCATATTAATACATGCAAACAAAGTACTACGGAGTACTAAATGACAATTGATTTGTTAAATCTAATAAAAGTTTGATTATGTTCGGGTCGGGCCGGGCTAAAATTCGGGCCTTAGGGTCGGCCCGAACCCGGCCCAACTATTTGATTCGGGCCATGGGCTTCGGGCCGTGGGCTTTTCGGGCCTAAAATCAAGGCCCAGGCCCTAGTAAAAATCGGGCTGGGCCGGGTCGGACTAGCGGGCCTGGGCCATTTGATCAGCTCTAGTATTTTCCAACATTCTCTCCATTGTTTTTATTTACATTACCAACTAATAGATGAATTGGTCATCAATACCGTTACTGATTAATTGCTTAATAGTTCCTCAATTCCAATCATTTCTTTACATTTGTGTAATATATGTGAGGTATATTTTAATCAAATGTTAAAAATTGATTGAAATGGAGGAAGTAGTTAATACTATGCCAATGCCAGGTTGATTCTTTGTGCTTTTCAGGATTTTTAACTTGCCAATGCTGTACTACCTTTTTCCCCTTTAATGATCCATTACTGATTGTTATAATATTTACGGAGTATTAATTGTATGGTATGTAGATGAAACTAAAAAAAATGATGTCAGCTGTAGAGGTGAATCCGTGTCGAATGATGTTGGTGGAGACTCTTCTGGAAGGGAGTTTGTGGAGGACCATATAGATGATGCTGAACGAGAGCGCTATGATACTACGGACAAAGAGGATGCCTTTACTTCTGTCTCGAGCTTCCCGTTCGCTGCACAGACATTTATTGATGCCATTAAGAAAAACAGAGCTTGCCAGAATTTTATACGGGATAAGCTGCTTCATATTGAAGCAAAGATGGGACAAATAAAGGAGCTACACAAGCGCCTTAAAACATTTCGAGGTTTCCAAGTGCAATGCAAGAAGGTAGTTGGCCAAAAGTTGTCCCAGAAGCAGGATGATCGCATCCAGCTCATTTCAGTTGCTAAGCAAAGAGCTAATGCAAAGGTTTCATCTACTGCACATCCCTATTTAACTCTCTATCGTATTATATTTGCATGCATTAATAAAATTTCAATTTGAGATTTGATCTTGAAATGTGGTCCTGGTAACTTTTAAACCGTTGATTAATCACATCGCATGGTCCGTGTTCGTTATACGAAAATCAACTTTTTTGTCAGCTTTTGAAGTGAGAAGTTAGCAACTTTTAATCAATATATAGTTTTGTAGTTTGGAAGGAAGTGTAACGTTGCAACGTTCCCATATGTAATGGAGAGGCTGAGTGTTTAGTTCTTGCTGAACTTGGACAATTAATTAGTACTTTTTGCAGTGGAGTACATTCGTATTTTTTCTATGCATCAACCATCATCCACTAGGTGGTGATTATTTTGCAGGGCAGAGAGAGTAATGGGCCTGCCATATGTTATGGTCCTTCTGAGAACTCATATGTCGTTTGGTACAAGGCTGCTCTCCAAAAATTTCCACTTTCCTTTCATCGGGACAAATGGTCAAAGGAGGATATACAGAATCTTGAGAAAGGAATTGTCCGACAATATCAAGAAAAGTTGCTCCGGAGATCAGAATATGGCTTAAGGTATTTAGTTTTTTATGTCTTTACTTTTTTTTACTGCTTATTAAGATAGGCTCTGTAAACCTTCTTCTTACTTATCTTTTTTTTTATTTATCAAAGGCTCAATAAACATCATTGATAGTTGTATTCATTTTGATTGAAGACGTGGACTCCTTGTGCTTCCACTCTCCCTTAAATTTGTTACATCGTGCTGTTATTTCTTTGTTCAAAAAAGGCTGCTAATTTCCTAGAGCTGTCTGACTTTTTCCGACAACTATATAATCAGGTTAAGATTTCGGATTATTAGATGATATACATGCTTTTGGTATTAGTGGTTGACATTCTTATATTTCTTAGATATTGTGTCTTCTACAAAATGTCTTTAATGTAGGAAATTAAATGAGTTGCATACATTATTTTTACTAGCTAAGAGTGAACTTTTTGCTGCTTCTATTCTGGTTTTTGTATCTCTCTCATTATATTGTTTTGACATAAAAGTACACATAAAATGGCAAACTGTGTCATTTTGAGACTAATGTTTACTATGATTTCTATTAGTTCTGACGAGGAACCTGGTTTTAACAATGGAGTTGATGCTATGATGTTATCAATAAAAAATCATAAAATTACTCCGGAGACGATCCAATGCTTTTCAGGCGAGGTAAACTGGACGCAGCTTGCTACTATATATCTTCCTCGTCGCTCTGGAGAAGAATGTGAAGCAAGGTATGTGCTTTTATGTTGTAATTACAACATTCACTTGCATGATCAACTTCTGCCGCTCTTTCTTTTTCATTTTGTGTGGTGTACAGTGGCATGAAGGTTTTAAACCTGGTATTCAAACATTAACCAATCTTCACCCTCGTGGTTGTTCTTCATGTTCATAATTGCTGTTAGATTTGATTAATTTAATATATTATTGACATTGATATCAATATTTTAATGAAGAAGCAGTAGAAAACTATCCTGCTTGCTTCTACAAATGAAGAGGATTCTGCTGATTGAAGATAGTTGTGACACCCTTTAAAGCATTATCAACTGTAGTAGCATTGCTGAAAAAAAATAGTAGCTCAAAAGTTCTACCTTCAAATGCAATCCAAAATGTCAGTTTCCTAAAATAAAGTTGGAATTCATCCTGACGTAGTTATTATTTCATGTAATTTTAGTATCACGTAGTGATGCTACTGCTGCTGAAAAGCTTTATGGCTGGTTTATTATGCAGGCTCTGAGAGCTTGAACCGAGACTATAAACTTTGCTGTCACAGCTAATTTACTAGGAGGTAACAAGTTGAGGTATTTTTTACTAGGAGGTAACAAGTTGAGGTATTTAGAATTAGTTTGCGTTTAATTTGAAATAGGATTTCTTTAGATGATGAAGCTTCACATTTAAAAAATTGTTTTTTTTTTGTTTTAATACGTTACAATTTATGCCCTCCTTCACAGATGTATTAGGTGATAAAGCAAATCAATGGCAGGAAAACTTTCTTATTTTCAGGCTCCATCATGTATTGTCCCCTTATTATACGAGCAGTTAGGCTTTTGTGTTACACTAGGTTTTTATAGTAATTAGGTTTTTTTTAGCGTGAGGTTACTGAAAAGAGTCGATATGAAATTGGCTTGCCTGAGAGAGATAGATCACTGAAGTTTGACCAGGGTGACTAGCATCAGGTTACTTTGTGTGATTTCCATGTTTATGAATTTTCTTAATTGAATAAGTGATGAAAGTTTTGATATTTTTTCTGTTGAATACTTGAATATGTTTGTGTTAATGCCACCGCACACCAAATTAAAGGTTTTTATTTAATCTATAGAGCTCTTCAGGTTCACTTATGATTGTAATTTTGTGTACCTTTGTTCATGGGTAGGCATAATTTCACCAGGAAATGTATTTTTTTCATGTGAATAATAGGCTTTAATCTGAATTATCCCTTTAGCTTTCGGCGAAAAGATTAAGGAGAGCAAGTAGTGGGTAGACAATTGAGGGTAAAAATGTAATGATGAGGTTTAATTGGGTGGAACAAGGATTATAAGTAAGGGTGAACAAGATTTTATATCCAAGAATATGTCACAAAAAGAAAATGAGGCAATTCCAAGGAATAAAAGGGACTAAGGAAGTATTGGGGGTATTCGTGATTTTCGTAGTTTAATTGTCTGATATTTTCTCTGTTTAATCTACTTGTAATGACTATTTCGATAGTTGACTCAGATGTAGTTCTCTTACGAAACTTTTTGCTGAAAAATTTAGGTGGTTGAATCATGAAAACCAAAACTCAGATCACTGGACAAAAGCAGAGGAGGTAAAACTGTTAAGTCTAATTGAGAAGAATGGATTCCATAGTTGGAGGGTTGTTGCTCAAAATCTGGGAACCAACAGGACTCCGTATCAATGTTTGGCTCATTATCAGAGGAGTCTAAATGCCAGCATTTTGAAAGGGGCCTGGACAGACGATGAAGATGCTCACCTCAGCTCAGCTGTAGAATTGTATGGGGAGAGTAACTGGCAAGCTGTTGCATCTATGTTGGAAGGACGAACAGGTCCCCAGTGCTCTAACAGGTCAGTTAACAGAGTAACAGTTTTCAGGTTATTTTCGAGCTTTGTTATGCAATGTGAAAATGTTTTTTTTTTCCCTTTGTATATACATCATATAGTAGCAGTGGGTGTGATGCAATTCTTGACAATATTTTGATTAAAGTCCTGCTTAAAGCCTCTCTGAAAATTCACACATATAAGGCTGGCTGCATTCATGCTACCCTCTTACCGCTATCGGCTTTTGCTTTTGAGGTTCTAGGATTATGCTGTTCTTGTTATCCATGCTAAAGTACAGATTAATAATCCATAGATTAGTCAAGAAAGAACCCATGTAGAATCAGCTGGTCATCATTTATTCATTCAGGTAATCATGTTTCTGACGTTTGAGGTTTCTGTGCTGATCAATAAAACTTTTGAAAAATCCCTTAAAACTGTTTTCCATCTGTTGAACATATATAAGAATTTTACAGCCCAAAGTAGCGTCATCTATTTAAAGTTATAATTCAGCTTCATCTAAAATATAGTCTTGCTGTAATTTGGGATTATAGCCAGATTGTTCTAAGGCCATGTATTTGGCTATATTTGGTGTGCTTGAGTGACACTTGACACCATTTCTATTGGTAGTTTGTAGCTAAAATGAACTATGTAACAAAAAGAATCCAAAGGACGTTCCTCCACATAACTAAAATCCTAGTGAAAAAATCTTAAAAAGCACATGTCCATATCATACTGTTGTGTTTTGAACTTGAGTAAATGTAGGCCCTCTATTAAGGACATCTATGTTTGCCAACAGTTATCTCTGTAATAAATATGAGCAACTTTTATCATATTCTTCTTATTTGTTGTGCATTTATTCTAGCCCTTTCCTCTCACCCCGGGCTCTATCCAGATCATATATTGCGCCTTCCATTTTAATCCCTTTTAAACAAATCATACCCATGCATCTCACAAGTTTGATCTGTCGATTACTTGACTTGAAAGGTTACTGTTGTCCATAATGTAAAAATTGGCATCTAGTTAGTAACGGATCATGGACTGATGTGATATGGTCATGTAGGCGATCACTGATTTTTAGAAAAGGAAGGATGTTTCTATATGACTTGTTCAGGTTGTTGTGTTTGTTGAGAGAAATGTTTAATTAAGGTTGAAGTGAAGGTAAATATGGAGAACATAAGAAAACTAAAACGAGTGAAAGGATGTAAAGTCTTCTCTTTCGTTTCTTAACTTGTCGTAAATTTTTCCACTTGTCGGGAAACATAAGAAAAGTAATTGATACTCAACTTGTTGGAAATTATCCCACTTGGTCAGATTCTGGCCCAAAGGTACTTTCTTACTTGAAAAAAAAACTGTGCTGAAAAAGGCCCCGTGTTGACTCGTCTCTTTCGTTTGATCGCTTTGCGAAAGTTGTATACATTATTCTGACTATAGAACGAGACACTGTTGACTGCACTTGGGTGCGACTACTGATACCAATATCATTATCAGAAATAATAATTAATGCGATGGAAGTTAAAGAACACATCAACTCACCTTTCAAACCCCTTCTTGTATTTTGATGCTTTTTGATGTCCTTAGATTATCCTTATTGGTGTGCCTCCATTCTCTTGAGACATGCTTGAAAACTAATATCTTTCTCTAACCTCAACTCTATACCCTAACTTTCTTTCATGGAGGTATTGGTGGCTTGGAGGATGTAGCAACTTCTTTTTAGGTTTGTTTCGAAGCAAGGACAAGAGATTGTGCTCAAGTCACCTAATCCATTTTCTTCTCTATGACCTTCACTTCTTAGTATTTCATAATTCTTCACATATATTACTCATTTCACATTGTTAATGCCCCTAAATGAAGTGCGCAAATAACTGAATAAGTAGAGGTGTTAGACGCAGCGGGCCAATCCGGCCCATCCCGGTGTCGTGGGCCAAGTTTCAGCAGCCTGCCCGGCACTGGCCTGTACATCACATCGAGTCGCGCTAGTGCCAGATTTATTTTTGCCCGGCCCGGTCTAGCAATAAAAAAACAAGGCCCAGACCGGCCTGCTACTCAGTGGGTTGGGATAGTGCCTGACCAAACCAGCCCAGCTTGGGCCTCATTTAGTGCCATGCCCTGGGCTGCTGGCACTCAGGCCGTCCTGCCTATTGGCCCTGCTCACTGTACACCTCTACAAATAAGAGTAGTCTTAGTGGACTGCAAATTGTAGTTCTTTGGTTGACATGTCATGTAGATTATAGAACACACAGGCACTACCTTCCTCTCGAAACCATGCTAGAATTGCTTCATAATCTTGGCCGAAACTTTCCATGTGCCATCTGATTCTGAGCCACTACTGGTGTTTGACATTCATATTGGACTGCTTATCTACCGATTGACAACCTATCTGAAAAATCGACGCTTTATTTCCAAGAGCAAGCATTCATTCTCATAGCGTGAGTAGTGTTGGGATTTTTTGAGTTGGCGGGATCATTTACTCAACTTTATATGTTAATTATTGTTGTTTTGAAGAACTAAGTTTAGGAGATATTTCTCATTTAGACTTTAGAGTGCGGCCAGTTGCTTCAGCAACTGTATATCTATTTTAAGCAGTAGTGCTGGACTGCTGTTACTTTAAATACCGCGGGTTGTCGCTCTGCTGCATCTGGCCCGTGAGTTGGTCAGGTCAATGATGCATGTACAAAGCTAAACATAAGTGCTCTCTGAATGTCTTTATAGGTGGAAGAAAACTTTGAACCCAGCTAGACAAAAGGTGGGGAGATGGGATGGCGATGAAGATAAACGCTTAAAGGTTGCTGCCATTCTTTTTCGTAGAAGCTGGCATAGGATAGCGCAGTTTGTGCCTGGAAGGACCCAAGTACAGTGTAGAGAAAGGTACAAGTTCGTGATAATTTGTCTGCTATTAGATTGTCATTAAGTTCTTCTAATGCCTTATTCTGGTTGTAGATGGGTAAATAATCTCAATCCTTCTTTGAATCTCTGTGAATGGACTGAAGAAGAAGATATGAAGCTCAAAGAAGCAATAGCACAACATGGATACTGCTGGGCTAAAGTTGCTACTTGTATTCCTATGAGAACAGATAACCATTGCCTAAGGTACGAGGGCTTTAGATTAACAATTCCCGTGATTTGCTTCATATATCGTGCTTTGCTTAATCGTATTCATTAGAAATATTGTTAACTTGGGCCTTCATCTTTCAGCTGAATTTCTTTTCTTTTTCTTTTCTTTTATTCTATTAAGTTTGTTTTTTTCTTAAGCTAATGACAAAATGGCACAAAACGTTTGTAAGCCAATGCTGGTCTAATTTCTGTCCCAGACTGAATGACACAATGACTTTAATTATCAAACATGTGCATCTTTAACCAAGTGTTTAGCACTCATGCTAGCGATCACTATAAACAGTATAGTGTTTATGAACATACTTGTCGATTTAGATTAAATCGTATACAACCTCCCTTTCACGAAGGTTTCCAAATTTTCTTACATCAATGTCACTATAATTTTCCATGGCCTTTGTTGGCAAAGAATGACACCTACTAAATCCGCTTTACTTTTCATAATCTATTTCATTGTCCAATAACCCCAAACTTTTTATAAGAGCTAACCATCCTGTAAATCAAGCCTACCCACCTTACCGTGAGTTTAAAATGATGAGTCATACAATGAAGTTATGGGAAGGAGTGATTAAACAAAGACTTAAAGGAAGGTGCTGATATATGAGAATTAATGTGGATTTATGCCTGTAAGATCGACAATGGAGGCGATCCAGCTTCTGAGACGATTAATGGAGAACTATCGGACAAGAAGGATTTACATATGGTGTTCGTTGATTTAGAGAAGGAAAGTACTTTGGAAGGCAAGTACTTTGGTGGCCATTATCAAAGAGGGGTATCGCGAAAATTATTGATCTCATAAACATGTACGAGGGCACCACTACGTGTATAAGGACTAATGTGGGGAAGACAGAGAAGAGTTTCCTATCATACTTGGAGTGCACCGAATCTGTTTCTAGTCCTTTGCTCTTTACTATTATTATGGACGAATTGACATGATCAATTCAAGACGAGGTTCCATGGCGCATGATGTTTGTAGACGATATTGTGATACTGTTGTGTTGATGGATGAAACAAAGGATGAAGTTGATAGAAAATCGAGTTCTGGAGATAGACGTTAGAATCTAGGGGTTTGACACTCGGTACAAAGAAGACGGAACGTTTAGAGTGTAGATTTAGTGGAAATGGGGGTAGAGAGCCGGGTTCAATCAGTCTTGATGGGGAGAGTGTCTATGGTTTCAAGTTTTTTTAGGTATTTAAGATCTGAAAGTGATGGAGATTTAGATGGAGATGTGACCCTAATCTAAGCAGGATGGTTGAAGTGCAAAAATGTCGCTAGATTTCTATGTGATCTGGCTTTATCTTATAGGTTACACTAACGGGTAAATTCCATCGCACGGCTATTAGGCCCGACTCTTATAAGGTACTTACTAGTGGGCGGTAAAATATGGACATGTGCAAAAGATGAGGGTAGTTGAGATGTGTATGCTTTGTTGGATGTGTGACCACACAAGAAATGATAGGTTGCGGAACGAGGTAATATGGGAGAAATTAGGTGTTGTGTCAATTGTAGATAAGATGAGGGAAAACCGTTTAAGATGGTTTGACCATGTATGGCGTAGAGCACTGGAGGCACTAGTGAGGAGAATTGAGAGATGGTGGATGGATAATATTGATAGGGGAAGGGGAGACATAAACAAATACGGAGTATGTATTAAGTGTAATTTAAAGCGATATGAATGTTTTGGGAGTAGTGATAGTATGGTGAGAGAGAAGACATTCTGGAAAGAAAGAACTCATGTTGAAGTATTATTTAATCGAACTTTTTTCTTTTTTTTAGCTGACTTATACTCCTATTGTTTTATAAACTTATTTTGTCGCTTTAATATTGGTTTTCACATTTTTTTTTTTTACACTCGTTTTGTTTATCATTTATCTATTTTCGTTTACTTTGTTTGTTTACCTTGGACCGTATTAGTGGATTCAAACCAAAGCGGATTCGGATGATGATTTATTTATGTTGGCTGACCTCAAACTATGTTGGGACTAAGGCGTTAGTTGTTGTTGTCTCTTTTGTGCAAGGTTCTAGCATTGCGAATTTTTTCTGATGTGAAGTATGTTATTTATTCAATGTAATTGGAACAGGAGATGGAAAAGCTTATATCCACATGAATTTCCCCTGATTCAAGCTGCTCGAAGCATGCAGAAAGTTGCTCTTATATCCAATTTTGTGGACAGGGAAGAAGAGCGTCCTACCCTTGGGCCGAAGGACTTTGTGTCGCTGCCTATTGAAGACTCAACAGATAAGAACGGGAATGGTAAACAGAATCCGAAAAGGCGTAGGTATGCTATGAATGCACTTATTCAACTGATTTAATTTCCTATTACTTTCAACTGTTTTTTTATTGACACATTTCATAAAAATGTATCTACTTCAGGAAACGTGAAAAAATAGAGCCAACGAAAAAGTCATCTTCCACGTAAGCCTTGTCTTTGCTTTTATGATTTACTTCATCTCGTTCCGTACCACTAATATTTAGTTTCAGACGTTAAATTTTGTCAAGCCAAAATTCTAATAACAGAATATGTGGGCTTGTCATATTGGAAATTATTTCATTTAGATTTCTGATTATAGTTATAACATTTATTAGGCAATTCTATAGTGTCCAGGCTATTTAGTAAGAGTTAAGATTTTGTGGGTGTCTATTATGGTAAATGGTAAGAGAGCAGGATGCAGCAAGATATCTTGAATTCAAATCCTGGAACCTTTGTTGATGGTTATGAAACCTCTCTGCACAAGGTAGAGTTTTACGTCCAACAGGTCGTGCATGAGGGGGCTTGTTAGTAATAAAGTCATTTCAGTATACGTGAACCATAAGCGTAAGCTCTTGGTTGCAGTTTTACTTTAACATGGTATTAGAGCCCTTCGCTCTTAGGGATCCTCAACAACAAAAAGCTTCTTCTGGCCCTAAAATATTTTCCTCACCCAGTCACCCTATTACTGTGGATAGACCTTTCATCACTGTTCAGTAATCTACCATTTATGTTATAATCTGCAAACACTAATAATAGCTTATATGCACACACATCTTAAGGTCCCCTGTTGCCAGTATATAATGAAGCATTATGATTCTGAAAGAGCATGAATTGAACCACTGCAAGTCTGCAACTTGTACTATTCCGTTACCGTGTTCATGAGAACTTATTGTCACTTTCCCCCCTTGAAACTCTTGCTTCGTTTCAATTTCTTATCTACATTTGTATACAGCTGTATAGTACTCATGGATTTACTTGTAGATGCATTTGCTACGTCTCCTATAGCTTTATTCTTTCACCATAGAATTTCCATGTCTTTGGCATACTATGCATAGTGCTCGAAGCTCGAACCTCCACAAAATATTTGGAGTAGACATCATTTTTAGGTTTTATAAAGATGTCTAGAACTAGGATACATGGTTAAAATTAGACCAGGTGAACGGGTCATTTGTTTCAGGTTCAAATCAAAGCAAGGTCATTGGTGTGAGCCTTAGATATGCTTCTTAGACTCATTTAAAAGCAAGCTCATTCCGGTGAGCCTTAGATAGTTAGTCTCTTTTAGTTGGTGTAAATTCGTCTCAGTTGGAAATCAGTTCAAAAAAAATTCGGATTTGTTTTTGTTTTGGGGCACATATATTCTGGTTACATTCAGATTCAATTTTGGTCGAATCGGACTTTGGTGCAATTGAGGCTAATCTTCTGAGGTTTTCAATCGAATATCAATTCAAAATCGACTCCTTTTTTAATTGGTTTTTAGGGTTTGTTTTGCCAGGTTTAGTTAAAATCCCACCCTTGTATAGTAAATATATATATGAAGTACTTTATTATTATTTGATCAAATGTGTGGGTCTTGCTTATGTGATGGATTGGCAACTAACAATATTATTTTCTGATTATGTAGCTCAAACAAGAAGAATGCTAAAAGGAAACACAAGAAAAGCAAGGTTGAGACTGAGCAATTAAAAGAAGAATGGGAAGATTTGCCATTGTCAGTTCTGTTTGATAAAGCTTTCTCTCGCAAACGTTGAGCATTGAGCCATTGAGTACACGTTTAATTTGAAGGGTAGGAAACTGTGGTTGGAAGAATCTTCCCGGAAAAAGGACGTGGAAACAGAACGAAAAAAACACAAAAGATGCCAAGGAATTCGGCCAACACTTTTAAGCTAGTGATCCATGTCATGGAGTTCGTTCTTTTTTCGTCTTTTTTTTTTGTCGTACCCGGAGGACTCCAAAACCACAACCTCACGCCAGAGGGTGTGCCTAATTACAAGTCTCGTGCAAAATATCTGTACACAATTAATTCTAGGAATAATGTTAGAACTACATAATTTTTTGGTTTTTTTTATATAGGTACTATTTATTTAGCCTGTTTGTGAGAGATTACTTCTTACTCCCTCCTAGTCGGTCATTTCTTCCCTCTTTCCTTATTGGGTAAGTCGGGTTTTCTTCCCTCTTTCCCTTTTTGGACGTGGGGTTGTGTGTTTTGTGTGGTCCAAATTCATTTGTATGTGGGGTAGTGTGTTTTATGTGGTCCAAATTCATTTCTTTAATTTTTGTGTAAAAGGGAAAAGGGAAGAAATGAGTGACTAGAAGGGAGTATTTGTTTTTGGCTTTCCTGTGCTTTTTATTTACCGCAGGTCTCGCTTCCGACGGCTCATATGTGACCATTTTATAGTCAGATGTAAATGGTCACGTTTTCAGGTATAAATGTGATCATTTACATCTGACCATAAAATGGTCATATATGCACCATCTGAAAGCTTCATACCGAATACTAAATAGTCATGTGTTTTATTTATTTGTTTTATTTATTCTTTGTAAAACACTATTAAAAGTCCACTCCACTCCCACCAAGAAAAGTCAACATTTCGGCATTATATTTATGTTCCTGGGTTTTTGCGCCAAAATGAAAGGACAACAATTTACCGGGACAGAAGAAGTACTAATTAGTATCTAAGTCGATATTGGGTTGAATAAGAGTGTAAATACAGGGAATTCAAAGTGACGAGAATTTGTATGCACTAAATATCATATATATCGAGGTATCGTGAATTAGTAGTGATATCATCGGTGGTCGTATGAGTGTTGTAGACATACAACTTTGAAACAAGAAGGTAAATAACAAAATTGAGTGCACCTATAAATGATACAAGCCAATATACTTTATCCACTCTCCCATGGTTAATTTCATTTGGCAACCACGTCGTACTTCTTCGTATCACATGGATAATCGCGGTACACTGGTAATACCCGACAGCAAGATGAAGGGAAGTCATGGCATTTGATGTAGTTCTAAGTGACTTGGGAAATTCTTGATAGTAAAACTCGACCTCTGCCGGGAAATAAAATGCAGTTCTAGACCCTAATAACGCCAACGGTAAAATCAACCAAAAAACCGACATAGGCGCCACGACATTGTGTTCCATTAAACCATTCTTCTCAATTAAATCCAGTCTTTTTCTCTCTATGATGGCGTATGCAACCATACCGGACACATTGAAAAAATAATCAATTCCAACACGTTGTAGCGGTGTCAATGATTGGCCAATTATCTTTTCCGACAATGGATATAGGAAACGATCAAGGATGGTTAGCAAGAATGATGCCCAAATTAGTGTGAAGACGAAGACACTCCCAGCTGGTATTTGGAAATGTGGCCCCAAATGTCGATCCATAACCAAGGCTTGAATTGTGATTAGACTAGAACTAACTGCATAAATGGTGCTCTCAAGTAAACCGGCTCCCCATATGGTTAGAGCATTCATCAATTTCTTTAAATCTTCTACCTCTTCCACCGTACATAAGCTCCATGATTTATGAGGATGAGCTTGAGCTTGCGCAACTTTTACTAAGGCCGATTGGTTAAAGAATCTAACAAATCCCATAAAATAAATTGTTAAAGAGGATAATTCTATGTGGCAGAGTTCATCAAAAATAAGAGGACTTCATCAAGGTAAGAAGAGAGACAAGGCCAAACATACCTAAGACTTGAACTAGGTGGTCTTCGTGGACTCGTTGACATGGTGCTCTCATAGAAGTATTCATAATCTTCAGTTGACAACTTTGCCTAACGAAGTGATGCAATAAAAACACGAGCTATGCTAGCAAAAGGACTTCCTTGAGGCATCACACGTCGATAGAATCACGATCCAAACAAAAAAAGGGTTATGGCAAAAACACTAGCAGCAACACTGGTGCCATAACCAATTACCCAACTCACATTGTCTTGGACATAAACAATAACCGTGAAGGCAATCACCCAACTAGATTCAAAGGCGAAAATAAACCAGTTGAAGTACACATTTTGGTGCTCTATTCGATCATATTGATCTCCCCCAATAGTTCCAAGCACAAATCGTGTTCCACCAAGCCCAATTATTCCGAGTGCCAGGGTAATGTAGAGGAATGCATATTGGCTGCTAGAGGGTGTTTGACATACTCGAGTGCTTGTGTTGCACGGAAGAGGCCTTAAACGTGGAATTGCAGCTGAAAGGATGAACATCACTCCACCTTGTTGTAAAATAACAAACCTTGATAAACGTAAAAGATCTTTTTCATAGTTAGAATTTGACATTGCATCCCATCCTCACGTATTCCATTTCCAATCGACTTAAACTGCCAAAGACTCGTTATTCTTTGGTTTTGAGTTATGATGGAATAAAGCAAACACACAAGGGTGTGGCCCTCAGCCTCTATACGTCTGACCTTTACCCCACAATTTCAGGTGCCCTTGAGGCATCATGTCATGTTGTTGGTTGCTGAGGTAATGGTGTTGTATTGCATCCTCCCCCTTATTTAAACCCTCTTCTATTATCATCCTCTATTCGAATGACTTCTTTTTTAAGTGAATTGCGCTTTATTTTACACGCTGTATTTTCATTTATACATGTATTATCGTAACATAATTTAAATTTTTTTAAAAATTACTGCAATTATTGATTTTTTTTATACCTAAGTTTATTTAGAAAGAAAAGAGTTCCTCCTGTTTTATAACTTTCATCTGTCGAACCCGGGACATGATTACCATCACTCGTGACTTAACCAACACATATGACTCATTCTTGTTTCATAACTTTCATCCGTTTCCCTCTCTTTTTCCCTTTTCTTTTTCTCTCATGTCAGTTTGTGTGTGCCACCAGTCATAAATTATATCCAAAAAAATGATCACGTGGCCAAATCGCTTTGGGATTAAGGGTATATGTTGTTGTTTTCGCATTCTCACAATAGGCAGAATAGTCCAATTATTGTCATACAGAGGCATGTTTTAGAACTTTTGTTCATGGTCTAGGTACATACATTACATAGTTACTCGGACACAGCATATAAAATTACAAATTCCAAAAACATGCATCAAGCAAGCCTTTTATTGGTATTTTTACAAAATTACTCTGACACGACACAATTTTACTCATCAAGCCTCTAGTATACAATAGGCGATCACTTCTGAGGACAGTTTTAATGCTAACTGGCTTCAAACACAAGTCATGATAAGTCCGCTCAACAATTAAGCAACTTAAGCTAACTAGCGTCTATCAGGCCCTGTATTTGTCAAAAGTAATATAGTGATGTATAAAGTGAACTAAGTCTTACCAGTAAAGAAGCGAATGAAGCAACAAGAACAACCCAGTAGGACCCAAAGAAGGTATCCGCGAGTATCGCTCCAACGATGGGGAAGAAGTTAACGCCACCACCAACAACATTATGGATCTGCGCAGCGGAGATAGGTTGAATATTGTATTTTTGAATGGCATATACAGTGATATTTGCATACCAACCCCCTGCTGCTAAAGACAGTCCCATTACTGTCCCTGTAAGTAATAATCGAATTCACTTAATTTTAAAATTACTGAATAGAAGGGATTAATCAATATCACGTATTCCACTAACCTATAAACGACACATGCTTAATTATTAAAATGACAAGCTCGGATTGATTTAAAAGACCGAAGAGAAAAACAATTGGTTACAAGCAATTTTCATAAAAATGACATTTTCAATGTGAACGTGATAAAGTAACCTCTTCATGACCGATACTACAAAAAACGACTTCTTTATATGCAAACGTCCTTGGTGATTGTTTTACTGTAAGCACCTATTTCTACATCGGCAACCATTAATAGCTAAAGATACAAGTACATTAACAATAAATATAAGCAAGAATAATCAATATTTACCTATGATGAAAGGGAAGGTAACCCATCCGCCTTTGCCCTTCTGATTATGGATGAATAAGGCTCCGACTTCGCGATCACGAATATGCCCAAATTCTTCGCGATTAGATACCTCTTTAGAAGATTTCATGATCCTTACTCTTGGGCAATATTATTGCATTCACTGTTATAGCATGCATACATTTAGTAACAGCAGGGGAAGGAACTACTGTATACCCCATATTGGTTGTCTTTAGAATTTAAAAACATTTTAAAGTATTAATTACACCACGTTCCCACCGGAGGACATGCCTAGTATTATGGTTGACTTAGTTACTGGATCTTGTTTCTAACTTTCCATCTACAGAAAGCTGCTGAGTTTTTTTTAAGCAGGGGACAATGGCTGACATTATTTTGATTTCTTGGCTTACAAAAATAATGAAAATTAAAGCGTTCTTAATTTTGTATTCATTCATGATCTGGTTTTTCGACCTACAGATCGTATTTTTACTCGTTAAGGAAGACCCGACTTTCCTCTGCCTACTGATTCTTAATGGTGATCCCATATGCAACAGGAGGTGATCCTCCAGCCAGCCAGAACAATGTCACAGCAAGAAGCTCAGCCAACCACAACAATGTCACAGCAAGAACACGGAGCTTACCATCTCCCCTACAGCCAGGCACGAGTCCCACGGCAGAAACACCAAGCTTACCACCCACCTTTCAGTCAAGAACAAGAAGGAACACAAGCAAGAACAGCCACAACCAGAGTGACCAGAGCAGAGTCCATCCTCCAGAAAACAAGCCAGAGCAAGTCCAGTTACCAGCCAAATATCATGCAGCACGAGTCCAACCAAGGGCTCCAACTTCTTTTCCCCTCAAGTTAAGGTCCTTAGCAAGAGAAAAGTCCAGGACAAGTTTTCCAAATTAGTTCTGGAGGTCCACCTAAAACAGCCTAAAATATTGAAGGTTATATGAGGAGTCAGCAGGTACCAAGTCCAACAATTCTGTCCAAGGCTCCTTATTTTTGTGTGATCAACATCAGTTTCAGTTAGTATGTTAGGAAGGTCGTATGTGAAGCCTCTGTCAGGTCCAGACACAGCAGGAAGAAGCCAAGCAAAGACTTCCCAAGACAATGAGCAGTATTACCATTTCAGGAAAGGGACAAACATGCTTTTTCAGTCTTCTTTTCTCTATTTTGCAGTCTATTTTGGCTTGTCTTCATTAGCTGACTTTGTATCTTTGTTTTCAGTAGTTGTAAGGCTTTTCAAGCCCTTAGATGACATTATTTTCAAGGGTCCAGATCTGTTGTAATTGCCTATATAAAGGCTTGCATTGTAACCTAAGAAGGCAGACTTGAAATAATATAAACCTGAACTTTGTTCATTTGCAATTCTTTAGCAGAGCTAAGTATTGTGGTAATCCTTAGTGAACTTGTGTGTGATCTAAGATTACAGTGTCTAAGAGTTATTACTTGTGTGTCTTGAGTCTTAAACACAACCTTTGCTACCCGTGCTTGTGTGCTAAGGTGCAAGGTCCTATCTGTTTTGCCTGGCCTAGTGCAGGCTTCTTGAGTGAGTGAGTGTGTGTGAGAGAGTGTTCACCCTAGCCCCTTTTAGCCTCTGAAAAGCTCTATTTTTGTAGAGATTTCAGTTCACCATACCAGTATCTTGCAAGCTATCATGAGACGATCGACAAAAACAGTACCAGTAGTTTCCGCTTACAGAATTCATACATGTGCTGTACAACCATCTTTAATCCTTCGGCTCATAAGCTACATAACAAAACAGAATCAAGCATTTCAGTCCGTATACAGACAACCACCCTATTACCCAATGACTTTTACTCAGCTCACTGCTAAAAAACGCAGATTTATTCAAAGCACCAGCTCAGTGTTGGTTTTCACCTCCAAGCGTTAATATGGATTCCGGTTTATAATATCTCGAGATTATTAACCCGAGTGTTCTTGCCTTGACAAGTACTGCCTCTCTTGGAGATCACATCACAGGAACAGAGACATCTTGCCAAAATTAGGACCAGCGCCGCAACCCATGCCTAGTCAATGGATGGACTTCTGAGACACGTGTATACAGATATTTGGTATACTACATATTATTATGCATAATCAAGTGAACCAATTGAGGGAAATCAATCTTCAGAAAACAACCAACTCAATATCAGACGAGCCTCACAAGAATAGTTTGGTCGCAGTTGCAGACTGCAGTATCGGTTATTGCGGCCTAATCTTGCCTGAAGGCGGCCAATATCACCTCAAAATGTGGTCCAATGGTGCCGGTAACCTCCATATCCTTGATAACTTCATCGTGAATTGCAGTGGTAACATTGAAAACCATACTCTTAAGTCCAAAGTCCCAACAACACCATTGTCCCAACAAAGGGGTTGGCTAACATGATCCACAATACAAGACTATCAAAATGGAGGTACACCTTACACGTTGAGGGATCAAAATAGGCCCTTGAATAATTAGAAAGTTTTACCTCGGTGTCCTCACCAAGAGTAAATGCAAAGAATCTGCTTCACTTGCTGTTAATCGAAGTGTTAAGTAGCTAGACAATGAAGAAAAGTTAGCATACTTCAAAACAGGGCACGAATTATTAAAATAAAATAGAGAAAATATAAAACAACAGGGCAAAAACAACAAGACTACGAGGGGAATGTGCACGAAACTGATGGATGCCTTTCAACTCCCAACTGATAGTATAGTGCTTCGCAATATATAACTGATACAGATTTGATATATCAGATATGACAAATGCTAGCAATAGGTGGAGAGGCTGTGCTAGGCAAGTCATTTTGTTCAACCATAAAAAGCCAGGCACAATTTAGTATTAACAACAGACACTACACTGTTCACAACAACAGACACACACAGACCGGCTATACGCAAACAAGTATAAACTCCTAGACTCCAATCATGCCAGTAAAATTTTTAGCAATGGCACGAAAACTTGAATGATCAATCACTGACATCCATTTGAGTGTCTGGTGCAAAGTTGATTAGTAAATTCTTCAAAATCATCTTGGAATCCAAGTAGTGGGAAACAATAAAAGATTACAAAGTGCGTGAAAAAATAGGAAGTGTCTTCAAGGTAAGAAGAACGTAACACAAAGCACAGGCTGATGATCTAACAGCAGAAACATAACAAATTTTGTGGAAGACTGGAAGAGTAACCCAGATTCTATAAACATACACTATGTTACACTGTTACTTACCCATGTCTAAAGACACGCACTGATACACTTCATATGAGGCCGAAAACGTGAGGATGTCCATAAAAAGGAGACAAGACTGACACTTAGACACACAGCAATGTCAAATGCTTCCAACAGAGACTAAATAACGTAACATACTAGCAAAACAGCCGACTGTCAAGGCCAGTTACTGTAATGCTCTCCCTTCAAGATTGATGCACCGGTGCTTTAAGAAATGACCAGAAAAAAAAAGCAGAAATACTGGACGAGTAGGATGGGAAACTGTCTGACAATATGAAAATTTGTGGGGTTACAAATGCAATAAATCACCTATTCTGTATCTGTATAGAGAAAAAATCTGGCATCCATGTGCAGAAGCACAGTAAAACATTATTAGAACAAAAGCAGATGACACTTACTCCTGCGAAAGTTTAAGCAAATAAAGACGGGGAAATATGAGGGAGCATCAGTAAGGGACTTGTTGGTCCTACTATATCAGCAGAGTAAATATCACAGTAAAAAATAAAATAAAAACAAAAAAACATGCTTTTTTATGCATCTTTGCTGGACAAAATAGGCTACAAAGAGTACTCGCTTGAACAGTAAGAGGGACTACGATGCAACTATACTTAAAA
Organism: Heliosperma pusillum; assembly: GCA_022085475.1. Classification (NCBI taxonomy): domain Eukaryota; kingdom Viridiplantae; phylum Streptophyta; class Magnoliopsida; order Caryophyllales; family Caryophyllaceae; genus Heliosperma; species Heliosperma pusillum. Next base: position 44,998 of record JAIUZE010010991.1, read on the forward strand.
TTGGGCAATGAAGGAAAACAAGATTAACTTAAAGGGCACAAGTGATATCGTTTTAGGCATAGACCTAACTGATCTAGACATAAGAAAGATCCCAAATTAATTACTCAGTGTTTGGTAACAATGAATTCCTTCTTATCCTACTAACTCAAGAAAGTACAAATTAATAAATATCCTTACAATGAATCACCTGAAACCAATAAGACAAGTAACTGAGAAGTTACTAAACTACAGGTGTAGAACCTCTACTGTTGCTAATGAGAATGGCACACCAACTTCCTAACTTGAGCTGACCTTTCCTAATCCTACGGACCTACACACACTAATATACAACATTAAACTTCTGCTCAAGCTACTAAACCTAACCGTACTCCCAACCCGAGTGAACACAACACCCAGAAATAGACCGTAACAAGTTATTGGCTGACTGTACATCACATATCAGGATCCATCATTGGTACATCTTTGCTTCTAATACGAGCTACAAGTGATTCTGCATTAGAACATAATCCTCTTTTTCCAACTAACCGCAGTCCAAACTGCTGATTTAGGATTTTTAACCTATCCGCATCACCATCCACCTTGCTTAGCTCAAGGGCTTGATACCTGGATAGCAGACCATACAAATACAGACAACCATTTTCCAGTTTCTCACTGTGGAACTCAGCCCTTAATAATGAATGAGATTCAGGATCATCTGATCCTGGATCAAACAATACAGAGACGTTCCCGAATCGTAAGTCGGGTTTTGAAAAAAGTTTATCCAAATCTTCACTGTCCTCTGAACTAGCTTTAACTCCTGCATTATCATCAGCAGGGTTCGGTGATCTCCTCTTGGCGGCCCGTAGTATATTGGCAGCCTCCCTCATACCGCTTAGAAAAGCGCCATGCATGGTGGCAGGATACTGCCGGTTAGTAGCCTCTCCCGCAAAGAAGACCCTCCCATTCCCGATGGGTTCGGCCAGGATATCATAATCATCCCCAGACGCCCCAATTGCTACATAAGAGTAGGAGCCATAAGTGAACCGGTCTTGTCCCCACCGAGTGTAGACCGCCTGAACTGGGTCAGGAACATCCACCCCCTTTGGGTGAAATATCCCCCTCAAGATGTCCATAACACTCTCCACGGAATCCACGGGAGACTTCTTCTCAAACTCAATGGCCGCTTCCCCGGCTACAAGGGCCACCAGCAAGGGCCCACCGGAGACAGAGGAGTAGCTATAGAACAAAAAGAATTCACCCCTCCTAGCAGGATCCTCGGACAAATGCCCAAAGGTGTCGATATCCCCGCCCCAAAAGTTGTACGGAAATAGCATGGCAACCTTATTCAGCAATCCAAACCCTAACCTTTCAATAACATCCCTCTTCTTCTTAGGCAAAGGAGGCACAAACTCAATAGCATCCCTCTTCAAAACCCCTAACGGCACGGTACAAAGCACCATGTCAGCCCTAAACTCCTGCCCACCGGCATAAACCAAGACCCCATCAACCCCATACCTAATACTCTCCACAGTCCTATCATAAAATATAGGCAAATCCTCGGCCAACGCTCGAATAAACCTCTCATTCCCACCAGGAATAAAACAATGATCCCCACCCATCTCATACGGGTCATCCTGATCCCAGAAGGCCATAGACAAACTGGACAACAAGGTAGCATTAGCATACTCCAAATTAGCCAAATGCCAATTAAACAACATTCTCTCAACGACATCACGACTCCCAACACTAAAAACCTTCCTAAACGCCTCCAAAGCCGTCCCTAAAGAAACATCAACACACTTAATCTCCTCCATCATAACCTGCCTAAGCTTACAAACCCTGTCCAATAACTTATTAAAAACAGTCTCAATCCTAGAATCAACCTCGCTATCAACAGCCCTCCCATCAGGCAAATAAAGAGGACAAATATCCCTAACCTTATGCAACGGAAACCCCAACTGCCTAGCCAAAACCCCGAGCGGGTTCCCATTAATCCCGGTCAACACACTCCCACCTAAATCAGCGGCACCAACAACCCCACCCCCTTCCATCTTCCTAGTCCTCACCCGACCCCAGGACGCCCCCTCCCTTCCAAAACCACCACCTTAAACCCCATCGCCCTAAGCTGACGCGCAGCACACAATCCCGCCAGCCCGGCCCCAACGACAACGACATTAACATCAGCATTGCCAATGTTGGTAGAAAGAGTAGCGTTCTTGATATCGGGGGCAAGGCCGAAATTGACGAAACCATGGGAGACGAGGAAGTCGAAAGCGGGGTCGACAACTGGAAGGAGGTGTGGGGCGATGGAGGGGAGTAAGTGGGACCGAGTTAAGAGGGAGTGGACGTCGGACCGCCAGGAAGAGAGGAGGAGGTTGCGGACGGAGATGTAGTGGGATTGGAGAGGGGAAGAGAGGGTTGGGATGACGGAGGCGTGGATTTCGTCGTCGGTGAGGGAGTCGACTGGGAATCCGACGGAGAGAGCGATCAGGGCGTGGAGGTCGAGGGGAGTTGGTGCGGTGGTTGGTGCGGTGGTGGGTGTGGTGACGGTGCGGAGGCGGCGGCGGCGAGGGAGGGTGAGGTGGTGGTGGTATGATGAAGAGGAGTGAGGACGGAGGACCATGGAGATTGTGCCGCCGGGGTAGTGTTTGCGTTTACGGCGGCGTTTTGAGATTTCGGAGGTGGTGGTGGTGGTGGTGTCATCGTCGGGAGGTGGTGGGGTCGGTGGGTAAAGGGGGTTTGATGGGGTTGATACGTCGTCTGAGGTTACATTTGCGGCGTCATTGGCAGTGGCGGCGTTGCCTTCGGCGGCGGCATCGTTAGTTTTGACTTCGGCGGCGGCAGCGGCGGCGGGGCAGGAAGGAGGAGATGGAGGAGAGTGCGGGGTTTGTGTGGAGGGGTCCATGAGAAGTGCGGTGAATTGGACGGCCACACACTAGACACTCATTACAATTAGGTTTCTCACCCTCACGGCTCAATTTGACGACTGATCAGTACCCGAATTTAAAAAGGCCACAAACGTTGCGATAAAGACTGAGTATGCAATACAAACTAGTAAGGTTTAGTTTATTCATGAACTTATATAATTAATCTCAAACGCACCCGTGATTTTCACAGGGTACAAAAACTAGTTGATTGTAATAAAAAAGCATTAAAGTAAAGTGTAACACATTACATATGTTTTTTTTATATATTAAGTGTAGAATTGTTTAGTTAAATTGTAGTTAATGCTTAAATTGTCAAATTCATAGTCTAAAATGCAATATTAAAAATGATTAGTTAACATAGATAACCCAAACTATAGGGGGTTTCATATGAATAATCAGAACTTCATTTAATCTCATAATAGCCCAAATTTTGGTACTCTCTTCTCAGAATAAACCCAGGTGACAGCTACTTGACAAGCAAATCATTGCCTACCTTTCATCCACCACATTCCTTCATTTTTATCCTTTATCTTAAACAACTCTTTCCGTTTTACCACCTGAATTTATCACCGCTACATGCATGGGGGTTACATCTGAACCGAGGATGGCAGCATGACCACGTCTGCAACCAGCTTCCCATGACCAAACTAACCAATTACAAGGAAAACAAAAAGAATTCACCTTTCCAAAATCACTCGAACAAAGTAAAATTAAACACCTCATATAACTAAATTTACCTTTGGAGCTATTTATTTAAAAAGATGGAAAACTATCAATATGGCTGCATGAGATTTGGCCTAATGTTAATTTGGGTGCCTAAGGTTTGCACAATCTCAATTTGGGTACCTTAGGTTTGATTGTAGTTTCAATTTGGATACCCAAGGTTTGGTTAGTTTCACTTTAGGTGCCTAAGATTTGGTTAGTTTCATTTTAGGTGCCCAAGGTTTGAACTAATACTATTTTGAGTATTTTTACTTAAAATAATATTTTTTTAATTACCTAATTAGTAATGTTATACTAATATTTTAATAACCTAATTATTCATGGTAGTTCCTGGTTTTAAGGTCGGGTAATTTAATTCAAAGTCTTATTTATACGTTGTCGGTTAAAAAATGTGATCACTCGATCTACAAAATGACCAAGTCAAAAAAATGTGTTGAAATTTAACGTGTTTGCGGCAACTTTGTGAGATTATCATTATTCTTTACCAGATTCTGTGTTGTATATTGTTTTTTTAAAATTTTTGGTTTGCGAATTGGGATACTGCTTGCAACACAAAATTTCTATACAATTTTTTTAATTGGCAATTCCATACAACTTGTAACAATCAAGTTTGTGCACTCTTGTAACACTAAAGATTAGTGGACCGAGAAACTGTTAAGCACAAGTGATACCATGTTATGGAATTGTAGCCTCTACAACTAACTCAAAATTCCAATTTTATGGTTATTCTCTCTTAAATTAAAACATGGAGATCCGTCTTAAGATTATAACGGATAAAAAATAGATTATCACTTAGATAAACGACACAAGATTATACATCATTTTTTTGTGTGTAATATATTATATTTCTACGGCTATTCTGTCTTAAACTAAAATATGGGGATATGGTTCAATATATAGACTCGGCAGCAAAAACATTTATAGATAATATCATGACTAGTCATTAAAACATTCAAAACAATAATATTAATTTTTTTTTCCAAAATAAAAAATTAAACATCTTACCAAATTAATATATTAAGAAAAAGATAATAATGTAAATACATATATTTTTCAGAGAAAATAAGAATCATTTGTTAAAATATTATCTATACTTAATAACTATAACACAATAATTATCAAGACGTACTATTGAGATGATTTAATATTCTACATTACTAATTAGGTTAATAAAAATGATTATTTTAAGTAAAATTACCCAAAATCGTAATTGTATTAGTTCAAACCTTGGGTACCTAAAGTGAAACTAACCAAACCTTGGGAACCTAAAGTGAAACTAACCAAACCTTAGGTACCCAAAATGAAACTACAATCAAACCTGAGGTACCCAAAATGAAACTACAATCAAACCTGAGGTACCCAAATTGATATTTTGCAAACCTTAAGCACCCATATTGAAATTAGGCCAAACCTCAGGCACCCATATTGATAATGTTCCTAAAAAGATTCAAACAAGATCCACATCGAAGTCTCATCTTTGGTACCAACTACTCAAAGAAGTGGATGGAGGAAGTGGCGAGGAAGAGTCGTCAGAGCGGAAGGAGGAGTATTTGAATGAGTGGTTGGAGGAGGAAGGGGTGAGAGAGGCACTGTGAATGACGGTGAGGAGGTGTGGGTAAGATGGGGAGAATGAGACAAAGGTTATGGAGGAAGAGAGGGTGATAGAAGGGAGGTGGTCGGGGTGATCAAAGGATTTTTAGGAGGTTATGGAGGAAGAGAGATGAAGGAAAGAGAAGATTTATTTTTTTACTTTTTTATAGAAAAATTAGATGATCACGAGAGAGAAGAAGGGTGAGGTGAGTTGAAATTATGTTTATTTTTATTTTTATTTTTAAGCAAGTCACGTAAGCTTTTACCTGTATTAACTTAAAATGTAGGTAAGTCTATTCCGGGAAGGGATGGTTTATAGTACGAGTTAAGTTGAGATTAAATGAAGTTCGAATTATTTAGAGAAAACCACATATAGTTTGGATTATTTATGTTAATTAAACTTCTTAAAAATGTCTATCAGAGGATTTGAACATGCCTTTAGCCTTTAAGGATGAAAGCATTGCACTTCACCATTGGGTGAACTATAATATATATATAGAGAGGTAAGATCCGGTGAGTCCAGTTATATATTTGAGTCCGTGAGTCCTAATAATAGCCGTCTGATCTAAAAACAATGGAGCGTTGAGATTGAGTCACGTAGGTCCTAATTAGCATGAATAAAACCCATAGAAAAATCCCCCAAACCCAGTCTTTGTTTCTCTCTCTAAAAACATATCAAACTCACAGTAAACAATTTGAAACGCAGATCTCACAAATTCTCTCTAAAATCTCACTAAAATCGTAAAATTCAACTCGATTCAACTGTATTTCAACTTTCTACATTATTTCGCTCCTCACATCGAATAATTTCACTAGATTTGTCTCCAAAAATCGTACAGGTAAATTTGTTTCTCATTTTCTTTCATTTATGCGTTTTTATTCTAAGTTCTAGACTATTAGATTAATTACACCTGTTGTTTTTGTTCGGAACTATTGTATGTATGTTAAATTAGATGAATTTAATAGGATTAATAAAAAATATCGAACTAATTAGAGAGGGATTTGTGGTTTTTTTATGTTCTTGCTTTAAATTTCCAAATATCTCAGTTATACATGGTTTTAAATGCTTTTTTATGGTTATATTGACATATTAAACTAATAACTATCGTCGATTGTAGTTGTTGTAAAAGTTTGTTAGATTTTTCTTTTTGTTTAATCGCAAAAATAATGGTTTAAAATTGTTTAATTGTGAAAATTAGGGTTTGATATTGTTTAATTGTGAAAAGTAAGATTTCCTATCATGAAATTGAATTTGGTTAAAACTGCAGTTGAGAAATTAATCGTTGGCGTTCATTTAATGAGTAATGTCAATATATGTGATGGATATGATAGTGAAAAAAACTTGTGACCTGGAGTTTTTTTCGGTCCATTAAGATAAGAGTGAGAAATCAAAGATATCATAGTATATTCATTCCGTCATACGACCTTTCATTCTACCTGTATGTGCACTCTAGATGATATTTTTGAGATTGATTGTTGGCACCAATATTGGGAATGCAGGAGTACTTCCACAAGTATTTAATGGCGTTCCTAGAAATCCAATTGAATTTAATAGAGGGTACGTGTCTTGCCTTTAATATACTAACTTTGTTTATTGATGGTCTTTTATCCACTACCAAATAAACATACTTATGTGATCATCCATCTAAGATTGTTTCGTTTCAACTATCAAGTCTTACATTTGCCCAGTCATAAATTTTCCCAAGTTAGACTTGTAGATTTTTGCTTATTTTATTTCATTTTAGTTTATTTTTCATTGTTCATTATCAGATTTGCCTATATACGAGAATAATCAATAAAACACCTCGAGTGAGCGTTTGTCGATATCATTCTTGTTGGTGTAGTATTCCATAATATTTTAAACGACTTTGTTTTGTTGAACATCTCTTCTCATACTCTTTTGGGAGTACGGGTAGTATTAGTAATATTGTTTATTAGCTCGATATTTGATCTTGTTATCCTACTATAAAGAATGATCTAAGTTATACTTATTGAGGTTTATTTGCGTTTATTTATTGAGGAGATGATTGTGGACAAGATGATGACGACGACGACGATGACGATGATGGATGACGATGACGAGCGCTCAAGACACAAAAAGGCGATGCAAAAGTAGTTACAAGTGCTAGGGGTAGAGCCGTAGAGGTAGATGTAGAGATGAAGGAACGAACTTAAATGACTACTAAGAATATATTGGCATAAAGCTTTAATTAAAAATGCATTGATTTAATGTTTGTTGGATAAGTAATCTTATGTAGTTGGTATAAATTAGTTTTGCTGGTGGTATTTTGTGATATTGTTTAATAACTGTAATGATATTGTGTCTTGTATGTAGTGATACTGCTTCTTAATATAACAAAAGCAGAGGGTAAACATAATGTTTATGACTGTGATACTGTTTTTGGTGGAGTGTGATATTATTTGTAGTGAAGTATGATATTCTTTGTTGATGCTTGTAGTACATCATTATCATCAACATGCTGAAAAAGGCAGACTTAATTATTGTGATACTGTTACAAGCAAATAGTGATATTGTTAACGCAAGTATGTAATATTGGTAATGACACGGTGAGATATTTTGAATCCAATTGTGTGATACTATTAACCATATCATGTGATATTGCTTACTATAACGCGTGATATTGTTTCCAATATCATGTAATACTTATAAAGATAATATTGTTTATTTAACTTATAAAACATAATAAAAAAAATGACAAATTATGATACAACTATAATATTGTTATTGAGTTACTCTAATATTTATTTCTGACAAACATTATTACTTTATCAAAGTTATAAGAGTAACATCGTTCTGACCAAAAATATAAACAACCATCAGGATCTAATATTGTTGTTGGTAAAGTGTGATATTCTTTTCAATATTATGTGATATTGTTATACAATGGTTGTGATATTGTTTCATAACATCACAAAAAGAGAGGCATTTGAAGTACTCGTAAAACAGTGATATTGTTTTGTATAAAGTGTGATATTGTTTAAAATAACTTGTGATATTATTTCTAGTATCACAAAACTAAAATACAATTAGCAAATTTGAATGAAGTTTTCTTATATTAATAAGAAAAAAATCAAAAAAAGAATGCAAAAATGAGACAAGTTAAGATAAAATCTAAGAAGGAATTTTTCTTTATAAGAGAAATGACTAAATAACAGAAGATTTGCTAATTTTATGTAGCGTTGACTTCTTGAGCATGTACATGAACACTTAAGAGCCCTCTGCAAGCAAAGAGATCTGCCAAAAGACAAACAAAGAAGAAGAAAATATATGAGTAAAACAGTTTCTGATATAATTATGAAATAGTTTGTGATACTATTGAGAATAGTATGTGAAAGTAGTTTAATAGAACACAACATACACGTAAATTGAGACACACAAATAATTAGTCAACAAAGAAAGCTACAAACAACCTTACGAGAGTCTAAAACACTAAAAAGACTATAAAAACGTCATTTTTCTGCAAAACAACACAAAACAAAGAAAAATATGGCAAGTAGATTACGAATCAGTACTTGATGATGCGAAGTCATCAATACCGACTGCAATTGCGATTATTCGTTCGTCGTTGTCCTTCTCTTTCGTTGTAGGAACACTTAAATCAAATCAAACATATAATTAATTGAATTTTTCGATAGAAATTATTTTGAAATCTCAAATTCGACTATAATATACATTCAATCATAATACAAAAATAACACATATTAACGAAATCAATCGAAAAAATCAATGAAAACAATATAAACGAAGGAAATTAAAATTGTGATGAAAAATCATACCTGACATTAGAAATAATGAAATTATGAAGAAATTAGGTCATCAAATGAAATTGAAGAAGAGTTAATTGAAGAATAAACTGGTTGAAGAAGAATGAACAACAATGAGATCAATCACGTTGAGCACATTGAAGATGAAAGATAATTAGGTTTTCAAATTTTAGAGAGAGAAACAAAATCTATTAGAATAGTCAATTGGTAGTGACATTAGAGTTATATAGTACGTAAGACGCAAAATAATGAAAATACCCTTGTAATTTCAGCCATTAGATCTCCTTTGATCTGATGGTTGAGATTAGGACTCATGGACTCAAATATTTAGGGTGGACTAATGTGATCCTAATTCTATATATATATATATATATATATATATATATATATATAATGAGCATCCGGTGAGTCTAGTTTCTTAGGTGAGTACGGTCCTATCAATTAGGACCATTGGATCAACAAGATCCAAGAGCTGTCGTTCAGCCACGTCGCCCAAAAAAAAATTCTCAACATAATAAAAGAGAAACTCAGTCGTCCATCTTCTCACAATAAACATAAATTTTTCTCTCTAAAATTTTACCCTCTCTTTCTCTTGTACCTGACAAACCAATTGCTCCAAAATCTCAAAACCCTAAAAATACCAAAAATTCAATCGCATATCTGTGAAAATCAATTGAAAAAAAAATAAAACATGATTCTTATCATCTTTCTCCTTGCTTACACACAAACAAAGAGGTAAAAATCAACGTTATTTTTAATTTTTATCTTTGATTTAGATTTGTTTTGTTGTATATAATAAATGTTGATATTCAATCTGATATTGTATGTGTTCATATTGTTATTGTTGATTGTTCATGCGATTAATGTCGATTGTAATGTTCATAGTAATTCTGGAAAAAGTTAGGGTTATGACACAAGAAATTAAGCACGAATTTTAATTTGTGTTTTGTTAATTTAGGATTGATTTATGTAATAATTTGCGATTATATGAATTTTTAAATCGTATTATGATCTCATGTTTATATTGTTCGATTTCGGATCTATGTATGTGTTCATAACTTTTGACAAAAAGTTAAGGTTATGATATTGTGAAATTCATAACTGGATTTGTATTTAGAAAAAATTGGAGGTATGCAGCGGCGGCGATTAATTAAGCTAACCGCTGTAAATATACTCGACATATAGTGTAATATTATTACTGTTATATTGTTACTGTAACAATAATACAGTAACATGTGAACTGAAACTGAAATATTGAACTGAAATTGAAATGTTGTACAACATTGTATATTTGATGGTGTGTGATTTAACCAGATTAAATTTGATGGTGTACGTAACATTGTTATAAACTTACAAATGATGTTGATCACCAACGATGTACCATCGACTTTCGTATATGTTTTAATTATTATTGATTCAATATTTTGATTTAAATGTCAGGAAATTGAAGAGGGTAGGTTGCTAAAGGGACGATGGTATATAAAAAAAGATTACACTGACAATTCAGTCATGAAGATTGAAGTAGAATTGCTTATTGCAAAACCCTTTAGCATATAATAAGCAGCTGAATATATCTTTATACACTTTCATTTTGTTGTTGTAATGAATTTAAATTTGAACTTTTAACATTGTTTTCGGGCTACTTTGACATCTCAATGATGTTATAGTAACATCGTTACCGTATCGTTGTTACTTTAATAAGTACACAATGTTACAGTAACAATGTTACTTTATAATTGAAAAAAAAACTGAAGCAAACAAAACATAAAAATAAGGTTTGTTTGTCTGGTGACACCATACACCATTACGATTCACATCAAGAACAACAATAAAATTAGCAGGAACGCGTAAAAGTTTCTAATAAACAAAAGCAACGAAGTGGTTCAGACCATACAATAAGCCACATTAGGCTACATGGGTTTCAAACTCATAACTTCGAGCAAGATCTGCACATCGCTTTATCATATGAGTTAATAACCTTTAACTAGTTACTCAAACGTTTAAATGAAATGAAAAACGGTAAATTTTCATTATTGTACAAGCTTAGACTCCACAACGATAAAATAACACTCTTTTTTCATTTAAAGCTAAACTCTTTTTCATGTGGCATATATCTAAAAATCGTGATAACATTTAAATAATGTTACAGTAACACCATTACAATAACACTGTTACACAATTACAATAAACCAATATCAATATTACAATTGGCATCAACGTGAAATGCAATCCCAAATCACATGCCACAAAATTCAAAAATCTTTACGTGCAATAAGAACTTTAACCAACATCAAGAGTGTGATAAGGCAATGTTTGTTTATTCTCCCTAAACGATTGCAAGCAATATATTTTTTGTTCAACACATTGCCGCTACATTAAAACATTATCTTCAATATAGAAGTAAACTCAATCTTGGCTCTTCTAAAACATTCTTCGCTTTCCCAACCAAGTGGATGTCGTGGTTGAATGACGGTTGGTTGTGGTTGAACAATGGCCGATTGTGGACTCTGGGGAAACGAAACAAAAATATAAAGCAAATGAAATAAGTATACTAAAAAACATTGACAACGACTAATATAGAGTAATATTGTTACTGTAATGAAATACTTTTGTTACTGTAACACTATAACAGTACTTAAAGATATAGATTAAGATTGAATCGTGAATTCTTTTTAATTTTACTCGGTAACTAAAGACGTGGATCGAGATTTACGCCTGATTTAGGTCACTAACATTAATTATTAACCAAAAGACGTAATCAACCACAATTGCTTGATAATTAACTATATCATTTGATTATTTCAAATTGACCTAATAAATACCTAATTTATGCAAGTTAGAGTAAAACCTGAGTGGTCGGTCATTAGTGATGTATTTACAATAACAATATTAAATAACATTATTTGTGAGTTTATAACAATGTTATACTTCGACCAAATTTAATTGAAAAAAACCACACAATATAAAAAATAGAGTAAATTAATAATTACTTCTTTATAAATTTCACTTTTCTAAATTTACTCCCTTATAAGTTGTTTTGCTAAAATTACTCTCTGAAAGATCACTTTTATCAAAAATTGCTTCAAAACTCCAATTTAAGTCAATTATTTTATCAATTTTTGAACTTATTTCGTTTGTACATTACCCAATCTATACATTGAAAGGTAAAACTATGTATACAAATGGAGGGGAAGTTCAAAAACAGATGAAATAAGTAACTTAAATTGGAGTTTTGAAGCAAGTTTTGATAAAAGTGATCTTTAAGAGAGTAATTTTAGCAAAACAACTTATAAGGGAGTAAATTTAGAAAAGTGAAACTTATAAGGGAGTAATTGTTAATTTACTCTAAAAAATACAATATTGTAACAGTATTTCAAGTTCAGTACTATCATACAGTAATAATGTTACAGTAATGCTATTACAGTAACAAGTGTCGAGTATTTTACGAAAGCTTATTTAATAAGCGGAGTTAATTGCCCCAATTTTCATGAAAACAATCCGAGGTATGAATAAAAGAATGTCACAAGCAACCCAATTTTTTTTACAAACACTAAGAACACGTATAATAGACCGTAAATAATATAAATTGATGTTATAAGACGAAAAATTCATAAAATCGCTCTTCATCACATGAAAATTAACAGTACAGATAAATTCTAAGTTGAAATTCAATAATAGAAATTCAAAATGAAATAACGAAATCGAATTGCTGTAATTGAATAAGAATTTTTTGAACAAACCTGGAAATCGATTGAAGATATGCGACGAAAATATGCGATCTCAATTAAAGGTTTGAAATCGAAGTTTGTTTATGTTAATAATTGAAATCATTGAAAATATTCAATCCAGAATTGCTAGATTCATGATTTTAATTTAGCTGATTGAATGAAGAATCGTGTTTTGCTTGAATTGATAAAATTGATAAGATTGAACATGAATTGCTGGATATTAGGTTTAAGGAATTTGGGAGATTGTGTTACAGGAGAAATATAAGTAGATGGAGACCATAATTCTTTTAAGGAGAGAGGGGAAAGAAGAGAGAGAAAGTGGTCATGAATTATGGGAGGTTAGATTGAGCTCTAGGTTTATATACTTGATCTATAGTTAAATCTCAGCCCTTGATTGCTTATAAGATCTAATGGTCCTTATTCACGGGACGTACTCACCTAAGATATGTGGACTCACCAGATGCAATTTCTATATATATATATATATATATATATATATATATATATATATATATAATAATAATAATAATATGGACGGCTGAGATTAACGAGTTAATTATGAATGACCCGCTCACACACACCCCCAAACCTTTCAAATCTCATTCATTGTCACTACTTCCCTTTCTCACTCCTCGCTCACTCACTCTCTCTCTTCCATCGATCATCTTCTTCTTCGTTTAATCATGAATTTTTCCTACAACGATCAACCGCCATTGCTGTGATTTTAAGCATATTACTCCGCCAATTTCAAGACTTTCTCGCTTTTTTCTTTCTCACTCACTCACTCTTTCTCTTCGATTATCTTCTTCTTCTCAAGTTGATCATGGCTTTTTCCTGCAACGATCAACCGCCATTGCTGTGATTTTGAGCATATTACACCGCCAATTTCAATAGTTTTCTCGCTTAAGTTTAGGTAATTCCTTATTTTCTACTACTTCTTTGCTATTACTCAGTTTTTACTTTTGTTGTGCTTCAAATTAGTTCAATTTCTGCTTTAGAAATGCGTGATTACATCTGTTTTTTGTTGTTTTCAACTGTTGCATGTATGTTTAATTAAGTTTTCCTATATTCAATTTAGTATTTTATCATCTGATTTCTGATTATTTTGTTTACAATCCTAACCCTAATTTTGTTTTATACGACTATTATTGCTGATTCATTTTCAATACAATTGATTCCTCTACGTTCGACTTAATTCTTTGTTTCTACATCCATTTGTTTATTCTGTTGCTTTACTTCTTTTCGCTTCCTCAATATGTACTCCTACTTATAGAATCAATGACTCTCTAGATAAGATGTAGGTTTTTAGGAGCCTATCTAACTACGTATATCGTTTTCTAACTTTGCCCCTTTCAACCTTGGTCTAATATGGACAATCATTGCTTGGGGTGGGTAATCAATCTTGAGGATGAAGATAGACAACAATTCATTCATAATTACGTAACCGCAAAAAAAGCAAATGTTAGTTGGACATTTGAAGGTCATGAAGTTCAGGTCGATGGTAGGCGTAGTCAAGCACAAAGTGGTGTTCTTGATGATCAAGATATCATGGAAACAATTTTCA
>JAIUZE010010992.1:0-72144 GCA_022085475.1 Heliosperma pusillum
TAATACTCAATTCCCCCCCCCCCCCCTCTTTCGTATTCGATCAATAGACTCTACACATACCGTAGCAGGTCACCCCAAGACCCAAAGTCATCATAACCACATGCATTGTCTCTTTCATGGCGGGACCATGAAGAGCGGCCCACATAGACTATAGAGTCGGTCACATATACATCAACTGAGTATGGTTCACCTGCCTTTTAGCATTCCAAGCAAACATCATAAATAAGCAATCCAATCACAAGAACAGTTGTTTATTTGTTTAGAACAACTCAAGGCCAATCTTTGGTCTTGCTTCAGACGGACCATTTAATTTTCGTCTGAAGCAATAAGACGGAATTTTGTAAACACTTTACAGTTAGATGTAACCACTATTGAAAACAAGTTGATACACATATGGGAAGAGACCCCAACAATCTTCCCTTTCACATGTGTGTGCACTTAAACTCCCCCTCACTTGGCGCTACTCTGCACTCGAGGCAACCCCGCACCAAACTGGCCATGCTACTCCGCATTTATATCGTATTACGATTAGTACACAGGTCCCTCACACGATATGCTGAAATTCGAATTTGTGAGAAATTGGAGATTTGTCGGGATTTGAACTCGTGACCTTCGAACACGCCGATTCTACTACCATGTCAAGAAACAATCTCTACCAAAAGCTTACGGTAATGATTGAGTCCCAGCTAATATATTTACATCGTATCAGATTTAACATGCTCCATGGTATAGAGACGTAATGTCAGTCGGATACATATCAAAGTATCAATTATTCATGAAACAAGCTAAAAATAAAAGATAGAAGAGATAGATGATGGAATGTCTAGTTTAAAAATACTAATAGTTAGTGCATCTCTTTGTCAATGCATGTCATTAGTGCCTGTTCCATAAGTAGTGATTCATCTATTCTATACAGGTTAAGTAATGTAACTTGGGACTTCATTTGTCCTACAAATCGAAGTAGATACATCACCTTACTCTAATTTTGTTTCTTGTAAAACTTGATGTGGTACGTTTATTTTAACACAGCGCTCCGTGTAAGATTAAATGTATATATATAAAGTGTGTGGTTAGAAATATTTGAGTTGAGCAATTGCAAATTATGTCAAAGCCTTGGGGGAGTTGTAACTTGATTTCTGAAACTCTCGATGTAGTTGGGAAAATTGTGTTAGTGAATTCAATTAGTCTTGTTGAAGATGGCGCATATTCGTTTTCATTGAATACGGGTCGAATTTCTTTTTCTAAGAAAACAAGTGGGAGGATAAGTGTGATCAGAATTTGTGTAGTTAATTAGTTGTTGTCTCATCCGATAAAAATTAAGTTCTAGTCATATTGAGGAGCAGTTGCCAGTTGATGGCTAGGTTTGGCAAAACAACTCGTGTCACAAAAGAAGGGCACTATCCGTCACTAGTTGAAGACGCATAGTGCCTCTTTCACAATATACAAGTGGGAGGGCAAGTGAGAGACTCTATTTGCCCTCTCCACTTGCATATTGTGAGAGTGCCCATCCGTCTTCAACTTGTGACGGATAGTGTACGTCTTCAATGAGAATTTGTGTTGGTAAAATTAGATGAATAACTGGAAGTTTAAAATTTACTTCCTCCGTCTCGGTTATTAGTTTTCCTTTCATTTTGACACAAAGATCATGAAAAGATTAAGAGACCATTTGTACTTTTATTTAGTAGATGACAAGTGACAATAGTCTTATTGGCCTTCATAAGTTCAAGGCAAGGGGTTACTCCCCAGTCTGATTAAAGTGGGCTCACACGTGAGGGAGAGTATGAAGAAGCTCAATAGTCTCACATGTGAGAGTAATCCCACATTGATAAAATAGGATAGAGTTTGTTGGTTTATAAGGCAAAGGCTTACTCTCTTTATTGTCAATTAATTTTAGAGTGGAATCTCCTTGGGTTTATAAAGCAGACACTCCCTCCTCAGTACGGGACTACGGGTGCTATCTGATTACGAATTTAACAGGCCACAGTAGTTGTTATTTGGTAAAATGAGTTATAGATTGATCAATAAAGCTAGCTTACTTCTCAATGTAGACACCAAATATTTATATCTTGATATCTATTTATTTTATACAGTAATATTTTTAGTATTTTAAGATAATTATTAATAAATATTGTGATAGTATCTTAGGATACTCTAGTGTATTCTGTCTTCCCTCTAAGCTACTTAAATATAAATACATATTTGTGTCTAGGGTTAGAGGAGAGCACATGGATTAAGTCAAACAACCTCGTCTTCATACTACCAAATTGTAGGTAAGACGGAAAAAGTCACAAAAAGACCCCGTCATCTTCAATTCCTACGGGATTAAGACGATTAGACCCCCGTAGAAACTATCAAAACCCTATACTAGCCCTTAGGATGGAATCAAGAGAATCACATAAATTGTACCCCTCAATCTTTCAGTTATAAAATAAGCTCTTGTTTCCCATATTGTTTTTGATATGAAATTTTATAGTTTAACAATAACCTTAGGTAACTTTTATTTAAGACAACATAATCGTTTAAATAAGCTACTTATTAAAAACTTACATGAAAATAAGTAAGCTGATATTTTGGTTTAAAAAGCTACTTTAACTTAGTACGATAGGCTAGCTGAAATACTTTGCCAAACATAGCCAATATATCGGGATTAGGAAAGAATAATTATTTTCCAACGAATAATACAATACACTTGTATGAGATCTCAATCAGATCTCAATATATGGAGCACGAGATGGATCAACGGATCGGTGCCAAGCAATATAATAAGTTTAGGCTTCTCTCCACCATCCTCGTTGCTTCTAAAATCAATTAATTAAAGACTTAATTCTGCCATCGATGGAATGGAATTATGATTTGATTTACGAGATTTTTCGAGGATGAATGGGCTAGAAAAATATGTGCTATTCCAATATGTCCTTCCGTTACACAAGATGCCATTTTATGGATACCAACGCCGTCTGGTAATTATTATGTCAAGAGTGGTTATGCTTACGCACTCAAGCTTTATCTTGACGAAAAGGGGTCTAGTAAAGATAAAAATAGGATTAGTTCCACTGCCAAAGGCTTTTGTCGGAAAAACTATGGTCCTTACCTATACCTAATACATGGAGAGTCTTGCTCTGGAAAATCTTGGTACAATCGCTATCTACCAAGGAAGAATTCATAAAACGACATATTCAAATAGGCCCAACCCGCTCCTTATGTAACTGTTCTGGAACTATTGAATCCATCTCTCACTTATTCCGGGATTACGAGGTAATCAAAAGGATATGGGCCACATCCACTTTAGGAATTGTGCCAAAAATAATGCTCATGTTCCACTATACTGCTGAATTATTAATTGGTGTGGCTACTATCATCTTCATGTCTATCTTATGGATCATATGGATTACTCGGAATAAGATTATCTTTCAGAACGCGATTTTTCCATCACACCTCCTTTTTGGTATTCAAGAAGGGGAGGCAAACTCTGCTATCTCAGCGTACGCTATGAGGAAAAAGATCGGAACCAACTTAATTAGGGGTGAATTACAGGATGAAGAAAGACTGAGGGACACGATCCGGAATCACTACCCTACTTACATGATAAAAGGGTTTGGAAATTGCCAGACTTATAGGGCAAAAGTTGATGCGAGTTGGCTGAAAACTCTGCATGCTTCTTTCGGATGGGTAGTTTACGATGCATATGGCCGACAGGTATACTGGCAGGCGAAAAAATGTTTCGCTGAAAGCGCCTCTCAAGCCGAAGCAATAGGTATTCGCGAGGGTATAAAATGGGTGCACAATGAAAGAATTATGCATTTTCATGTGCAATCTGATTGCTTGCAGGTTCTTCTTCAGATTGCGAAAGTCGAGCAAATTCATCAGAAGATTGCGGCCATTATCTCAGACATCGAATCTATGCTTCCTTCCTTTCATTGTATCTGTTTTAGTTTCATCCCACGCAATTTAAACAAGCTAGCACACAGTCTAGCTGCAAGTGCGTTGGAAATGTAAAATATATAACCGTTTTATTGCTGCAAAAAAAAAAAAAACTTGTATGAGAATAATCCTAAAACTAGATGGTGTGTATTTGTACATAAATAAAAACATACTACGTATCGTATTGTATAAATATTGATTAAGAAGATACAGAAGTTTGAGACATAAATTGTTTGCTTAATTATCACATATATGTTATTACCATGTTACTTGACGTATTTGGGGTTTTTCCATGCCAGGGGCAAATCCACGATTTCAAATCTGGGATAGCAAAAATATTAAACAGATAATTATTCATAAATATGGAACTCGTGAAAAAATGTGTCGTATAACATTTAAAAATTGGAAATATAAGCGCACTATTAAATTAAGAGCTCGAGAATAACTTAAAATTCTCATTTTATAAATTAACAACTTATCGGTGTTTTAATTTCTCACAATAATTTACAGAAAAGCCATTGAATAAACACTGGATCTCGGATCTGGCAATTTGAGTTTTAAAAAGGTCACTGGATAAACACGTCATTCACAATGGCGTTTGTTGGGACTTGGGAAGTAACCCCAACATTATGTGTCTTAAGTTTCATCTAGTAAACATTAAGAGTCATGAATTATTTTATGTTATAAATCTAATATTTATGTAATAGGTAAATGTTAGATGTCATAGGATGTAAATATTAGGAGTTAGCCTTTGAATGTTATTAAGACTCTTTTATATTACTAGATAAGTTATGACTATAGGACCTTATAAATAGAGGGTCATTAGCCATGTTGGAAAGATATTAGTAGATGCTTAATATACTGAATTAAGCATAGATTGAAATCTTAGCTAGAAGCTAAGTGTTAGAGGATTGATTGTGTTATTGGTAAGGTTGAATAATAATAATACAAGTTGGGTTGTGGTTAAGTCCATAACAAAATATTTTGTCTTTTGTCTTTATATTATTTGTACCAAAAAACCCCAACAAGTGGTACCAAAGCTACGACTCGATGGAGAAAAGTTTTTGTACAAAGTTTGAGATGGAGTTGTTTAAAAACAATTTCTCGTTGTGGCAAAGCATGATAAAGGATGTTCTCATGCAACACGGGTTGTATGCGACTCATGAAGACAAGAAGCCCGATGATGTTAAAATTCTCAAATGGGAGGACATGAAATTGCGCGCGGTTAGTACAATCTGGTTAGCCCTTGCACCCGAAATCAAGTATAGTGTGTTAAAGGAGACGAATCCAAAGGATTTGTGGACCAAGTTATGTAGCATTTATAATGTGAAGTCCTTGGCTAATAAACTATTCTTGAAGAAAGATCTTTTCGAGCTCGAGATGGTAGATGACGACGATTTGAGAGACCATCTAAATAAGTTCAATGGCTTAATCACCCAATTGCAAGTTTAGATGAAACTTTTAAAGAAGAAGATAAGACAATAATGTTGTTGGTTTCTCTTTCCAAAAAGTAAAACACAGTTATCACTAGTTTACTTGTGGGGAAGACAACATTATCCTTGGATGAGACCGTCGTGGTTTTACTCGAGTCTGAAAAATTGATGAAGCAAGGAAATGGTGGCTCTTCGATCAAGTGATGGAGGAGCTTTTGTGGTGGACTATCGTGGCAAGAATAAGGCGGTTTTCAAAAGCACAACCTCAATATTAGGTGCCTCTACTGCAATGAGTTAGATCGTATACAAACTATGTATCCTAAGGCAAAAGAAGATTTGAAAGAGTTGAAAAATAAAGACTCGTGCTAGTGGGGTTGAAGCTATGGCGGAAGTTGATGATTGTGAACTCTTAATGGTTCATGGGAAAAAGGAACCTAAGGAGAGTTGGGTGTTAGATTCGGGAACTTCCTATCACATATGTGGAAGAAGAAATTGTTTTTGTTCCTATGAAAAATGTGAAGGTAAGGTGGTTATTTTGCCAAATGGTGATAAGGCAAAGATTGAAAGGATTGGTGATGTTAAGGTAAGACTTAATTAACAATGGTCAAGTTAGAAGGTTTGGTGGTGTTAGACACATACCAAACATTAGTAGAAATTTAATTTCATTGGGTAGATTAGATGGATTGAGTTGTACCATTCATGTTGAGAACGGTATTTTGGAGGTCACTAAAATGGATAAGGTGATTCTCAAGGATAGAAGAGATAAAACTAACTTATTCACACTTGATGGAAGATGTGGTGAACATGGGTTAGTTCAAGGGGAGGTTCTTGATGTGCAGTTTGTCGTCGGGACTGCTATCAAACAATATTTATAAGCCAACAATACTAGCTAATGAAGCTAGTGGTAAGTCGGGTGTCGAATTCACAGGGAGGACTATTGTTTAAACGGATGTAGGGTGTCTAGTGTTCAATTCTATGGTGTTTACAGTTTTGAGGGGTTGAGTTTAGAGAGAAACAAAAATCTAAATGATAAACAAAAGGTCAAGCTTAATAACTAACAAATACTAAATGAAAGGAAATGTAAGTTCAATAGAGAATGAAACTAGGGTATGACGGGACTATCAATGTTGACTCGGGAAATGGGTGTCAAGGTAATGTATAAGTCTCGGGTGGTAAAATATGTTACTTTGTAGCTCTCGACAGCCACCACCTATTTGAGTTTGGTCGTCTATGCCTATATTACTTGGTCGGTCTCAATAGGCTTATACTACGGCGTGAGTCAAGAGTCGTCACTATCAACTAACGCGATGAAACAAACAAAGAGGCTATGCAAAACAGTTTAATCAACAAGTCATTGCCCTAATCAATATCGATTCGTCCCTAACCCTAGTGTGGAATTTAGTTACTCATGGTGATAGATATTAAGCAAAACAAGAAGACACAGGATTGTATGGCAAGATTCATGGTCGAGAAACGTACAAACATGAACGAAAATGACAGAAAACGAAATAAAACTGAATCAGAACCTGAATTAGGGCAAAAACAAGGAGGATGCCGATCGGTATAAGGCTATGCCGATCGATATAGTGTTGTAAACGAACGAAAACTTAAAACTAATCGACTAAAATGTAAAACAATAATCTAAAATGGTGTTTTAGAGCGGAAACTCGATCCGTGACAAGGGATCTTGCGTCTAGGGAGAGATACCCCCTCACTCTCTTCACTTCTCCTTCATATGGAGCTAGGTTTTCTCTTTTGGGCTTCGATGTTTCTTCTGAGTGACTTGGGCTTCGGAAAGCTTCGGTCCCGTTGCTCAATAGCTTGCCCAGTAGATTAGAGAGGTAGAAAACGAAAGTGGGCTTGTCATGGCCGATCGGTGGAGAGGCCCTCAAGTGCCCCACCGATCGGAGTGGGCTTCATTTCCTCTCCCTCTGTCTTCATTTCATAGTTCAAGCCAGGTGCTAGGCCCTTAGGTAGATCTGGGCCGGTTTGTAATGTACACGGGGCTTATAAGAGAGTGTTACTGGCTCCAAGAAGTGTGTGACGATCGGTGTCCTGGCCCACCGATCGGTGTGGGCTGGTTCTTGGGTTTTGTTTGCTTGCTGAGCTTCCGAAACGAGTTGTTATGTTCATTGAAAGGCTGGTCTATAGTCCTTTGTCCTTTGCATGTCCAAATATGCTCCCGATCGCACCTAGAATGTGTCTAACCTGCAAATAGGAGACTAAACATACCAAAGTAGCAAATACGGGGCATATGACATGAAATCGGCTCAAATGAGCTATAAGTAAGACTGAAATAGGGGCGAATAAGTGTGTAAATGTGCATATAAAATATGCACATCAAACTCCCCCAAACCAACCCTTTACTTGTCCTCAAGTAAACATAAACCAAAGCACACTTAATGACCACGGTAAGAGATAACGACTCTGGACACTCCTGCTTTCTGTTCATCCAAACTATGGCTTTCACAAATAGATAAGAACAAGTGCACAAGAGTCGACCTTCAAAACAGGTCTTATACATGCCTAAATTTCAATGTTCTTCATGAATAACGCAAGACCGTGCAAACGAGCTCAAAAGTAGAGACTCAACAAGCACACTCAATAACATGATCCAAGTTCGTAAATAATACTCGTAGTACTAAAAGTTCTCAAGGTATGCTGGGCACAAGGGTGTAATGGGGCTATGTTCAATAGGTGAAAGATGGGTGCGTGCTAACGCGTATGGGAGTGTGGGGCTCAAAAAAAAACTGGTGGTTGCGCTACCACTAATGAAAAGACCCAGACGACCATAACATTAACCAATACCGATCATAGGCAAAAATTCGAATCTCTTGACATTATCATAACTTCGGTAATTGCACTTCACACAATAGGAATTCACATTTACGTATTGATAGCACCATTTTGGAACTGCTACCTTCACAATAGATCTCAGTACTTCACTTTATTGTTTGGAAACTCAACTTTCGATCACTATTCTTGCTGTATAACTTGCTATGAAGCTGAATTATTCTCCAGACATTCATATAACACTGAAACAGGCCAAAAACAGGGGCCCACCGATCGTCATACTACCTTCACCGATCGGTGTACTAGGCCACACCGATAGGTATCAGCTCAAAAACTTCAAAAATCAGGCCCTTTTTTTCATTTGACACGTTTTCGTGACATAACTCTCCTATACGCAACCATTACAGTCTGGGTAGGATGTTTTTACGATGTAGTTCATAATTTGTAAGGTTGTAACCAAGGTAGTCAATATAGTCTTGTGAAACGTGGTCAATAAAGAGTGGATCCTACATCTAAAGGGACGAATCAAGGCAATTTGGCTTAGTGGAGTTCAAATTTAAGTGAATGCCCGGTCCGCGGACCTAGGGTGCATACCTTCGGAAACTACAACGAGTCAATATTCACACTTATGAATCAAGCACGAGCATACAGGTTAAGAATTACAGTACGTCATTGAGAAGCATTTCGATACAAAGTAGATTCACATCAAACACGACGATTTAGACATGTTAGACTCGTTAATCCAATCTAATCTCAATATGTCGTATCATATAGGTTAGGCCACAGTTGAGATGAATTAAGATAAGTGTATATATCTTCATCGTCGTTTTGCACATCTCGAACCATTACACACACATATGAATGAAGCGCATATGAATGAAGTATACAACCAAAACCCTCCCCCAAACCAAACTCGTCATTGTCGTCAATGGACGAAAATCGGTGCAAAGATGGTAAAAGGGGAATGGGGAATGCATGCGAGAGTGAAAGTGGAGAAGGTAGACTTACAGAATGAGCAAAAATTCCCCCAAACCAGGTCAAAGCGAGGCGCTGAATGGTGAACAGGTCCTCACCATCCCGAGCTATCATCAGCTAGACGGCTCCGTCATTACCTGTAGCATTACAAAACAGGAGGAAAAATGTCTCTCTCGCTCTCATCTCACACAATGTTCAAAGTTACAAATTGCAAATTGTCCAAAACTAAAACAGACCAAAAAACAAAATTGTTCAAAACGAAGAATAGTCCAACTAAAAACAAAAAAAAATGTCTCAAAGTCTAAGTATATGTCAAATAATCGGGTCGCTGTATGACCCTCCATCATAAGTATCTCCAAAATCATCTTGGAGAACTGCAAGTTGCCATGGTGTATTATAAAAAGGTTGATTTCTCCAGAAATTTCGCGGCATCCCATACATCGGCTCTCCGCTCAAACTCTTGCCCTTGAATCCTTTCGAATAGCTACTCAAATTGTGACCTGCAAAAGATGGGACAGAGCAAACAGACTCCACAGGGTCTCCAGAATAGTGAGACGGAGCCATAAAATCAGTAATAACACAGCTAGACTCCACAACACAGCTCATAGGGGTTTTCAGGCCTACCACCGATCGGTGGGTGGTATGACGATCGGTGGGGGTGGTATGACGATCGGTGGGGGTCTGAACTGGCTGGTACTGTTCCTTAATCAATGAATCAGACTGAACAACCAAGGGGGAACGGGGTGTAGCTGAAGGTTTAAACACAAGGAGTTCACCCCCCACCTTAAAGGTTAAAGTTCGTTTACCAACATCGATTATTGCGCCAGTCGTATGTAAGAAGGGTCTCCCTAAAATGATGGGGATGTTAGCATCCTCGGGAATGTCTAACACCACAAAGTCTACTGGTATAAAGAACCCTCCAATCTGTACTGGGACGTCCTCTAGCACCCCTAATGGTCGTGAAATGGTCCTATCCGCCATTTGAATGGTCATATTCGAGCTTTTAAACTGAGTCAATCCGACTTTCTTAGCTAGAGATAGGGGTAGGACACTCACACTAGCGCCGAGGTCACATAAAGCATTATCTATATTAAGGGCGCCTATGGTACATGGGATGCTGAAACTACCGGGGTCACCTAGTTTAGGTGGAGAATTGCTCAATTGAGGTGCACTACACCTTTCTGTGAGAGCAATTGTCTCTACCTGGGGCAATGCTTTCTTCCGGTTCAAGAGGTCTTTGAGGAACTTGGTGTAAGAAGGTACTTGTAAAACTAGATCAAGAAATGGAATAGTAATATTAAGTTTAGCAAGTACCTCTTTAAATTTTCCAAATTGTTCCTCGAAAGGGGACTTCTGCTTGAGACGCCTCGGGAATGGCAGCTTAACCTCAGTTCCAGCATTTCCAGCTATCAAGTCCTTCTCCAGACCTTCCCCAGAGCTCTCTCCAGCACCTGTTAGACCCCCATGACGATCGGTGGTGGGGTCCACCAATCGGTGTAATGCTCCGCTTTTGCCCCTGCTTGTTTCTGTTTCATATTCTGGTTCACCCTTGTCTCTGACTTTCTTCTTTTCAACCCTTGGCATGGAAAGACTGTCATAGCTAACTCCACTCCGAAGATGAATAGCATTAAGAGTGTGAGTTGGGTGGTTGGGTTGTGGAGGCAATTGGCCTTGTTGCCTTTGAGTTTGCGAGGCGGCCAGCTGGGCTATTTGAATCTCCAAATTCTTGATGGCGCTAGACTTTTCTTGGTCACTTTTAGCCACTTGAGCCACTTGAGCAATAAGGTACTCTTGGCTTTTCAGAACCCCTTGCAACATGCTTCGTAGATCATTCATGTCGGTAAAAGTGGGTGACTTGTAAGGTTGTGGTGACGATGTGGATGCAGCCTTGTTTGGATGTTGATAGGCTGAACTAGAGGTGCTTGTATTGCCCGGTGGAGGGCCTTGATGAAACTGAGCTTGATATGGTTGCTTGTAGGGTTGTTGAAAGCTCTGACCATAAGGAGAGCTTTGCTGATAGTTATGGAATGCAGCAACCTGCTCTTGAGTGCCCTGACATGTGTAGATCGTGTGCCCATATAACCCACATGCATTACAGATCATAGGCAATGGCGAGGACTGCACTCCACCGATCGGTGGGAGGGGTGTGCCGATCGGTGGAGTGTTGTCCATCTTCAGACTTGCTAGCTGTGCTGTCAAATCTGCAATTTGTGATGTCACGCTATCCTGGAAAAATGTCTCACCACTCACTGCTGCAACACTAGTGTAGGATGATTGTACATACGATATGCTATGATTAGCCATTTGCTCAATCACATTCCTAGCTTCATCAACCTCCACCGAGTCAAACCTCCCATTTGCTGCGGAGTCTAATATCCTCCTTGAGTCTGTATTGAGGGAGTTGTAGAAAGTCATGGCGATGTACCCCTTAGTAAACCTATGATGAGGGCATTGCCTTTCTAGGCCCTTGAATCTTTCCCATGCGTCATATAGAGACTCATTCACCTTTTGTCTGAACCCAGTGATTTGCATCCTAAGGTTAGCGGTACGCTCCGGAGGGAAGAATTTCCTGTAGAAAGCTAGCACAAGTGTATCCCACGCGTTGCTCTCTGTCACGCTAAGAGTTTGCAGCCAAGATGAAGCCTTGTCCTTCAAAGAATGCGGGAACATCATTCGTTTTATTTGGTCTTGGGTCACACCCTCATCGATAATCATTGCGCACAAGTCACAAAATTTGTTGATGTGACTAGCCGGGTCTTCATTCATCCCTCCTCCGAATTGCTCTTTTCGAACCAAGTTGTAAAATGATGGATCTATTTTGAACTTGGTAGCTGTGAGGTTCGGATTGAGAGTCCCAGTTGGAACTTGAGCAGCCGTAGGCAGCCCTTCATCCGAAAGCTTCGGCATGGTCCTTCTTGGTGGTGATGTAGGTGGTGTGGATGCGGGTGATGATGAAGATGATGACAATTGCTCACTAATAGTCTCTGCAAGTCTTTGATTCTAGCGCAGGGTCCTTTCTGGTTCAGGATCGAATGTAAGTAGGATCCCAGAACGTCTCCTGTGCATAAAACTTAGAGAAAACAGTCAGAAAGTAAGGGCACCGATCGGCAGAGTGGGTCTGACCGATCGGTGTAGAGGTAAAACTGAACCTAAAGACCCTAAAAATCAATTTGAAACTATTGCCTCCCCGGCAACGGCGCCATTTTGATGTGCAGTTTGTCGTCGGGGCTGCTATCAAACAATATTTATAAGCCAACAATACTAGCTAATGAAGCTAGTGGTAAGTCAGGTGTCGAATTCACAGGGAGGACTATTGTTTAAACGGATGTAGGGTGTCTAGTGTTCAATTCTACGGTGTTTACAGTTTTGAGGGGTTGAGGTTAGAGAGAAACAAAATCTAAATGATAAACAAAAGGTCAAGCTTAATAACTAACAAATACTAAATGAAAGGAAATGTAAGTTCAATAGAGAATGAAACTAGGGTATGACGGGACTATCAATGTTGACTCGGGAAATGGGTGTCAAGGTAATGTATAAGTCTCGGGTGGTAAACTATGTTACTTTGTAGGTCTCGACAGCCACCACCTATTTGAGTTTGGTCGTCTATGCCTATATTACTTGTATGAGAATAATCCTAAAACTAGATGGTGCGTATTTGTACATAAATAAAAACATACTACGTATCGTATTGTATAAATATTGATTAAGAAGATACAGAAGTTTGAGACATAAATTGTTTGCTTAATTATCACATATATGTTATTACCATGTTACTTGACGTATTTGGGGTTTTTCCATGCCAGGGGCAAATCCACGATTTCAAATCTGGGATAGCAAAAATATTAAACAGATAATTATTCATAAATATGGAACTCGTGAAAAAATGTGTCGTATAACATTTAAAAATTGGAAATATAAGCGCACTATTAAATTAAGAGCTCGAGAATAACTTAAAATTCTCATTTTATAAATTAACAACTTATCGGTGTTTTAATTTCTCACAATAATTACAGAAAAGCCATTGAATAAACACTGGATCTCGGATCTGGCAATTTGAGTTTTAAAAAGGTCACTGGATAAACACGTCATTCACAATGGCGTTTGTTGGGACTTGGGAAGTAACCCCAACATTATGTGTCTTAAGTTTCATCTAGTAAACATTAAGAGTCATGAATTATTTTATGTTATAAATCTAATATTTATGTAATAGGTAAATGTTAGATGTCATAGGATGTAAATATTAGGAGTTAGCCTTTGAATGTTATTAAGACTCTTTTATATTACTAGATAAGTTATGACTATAGGACCTTATAAATAGAGGGTCATTAGCCATGTTGGAAAGATATTAGTAGATGCTTAATATACTGAATTAAGCATAGATTGAAATCTTAGCTAGAAGCTAAGTGTTAGAGGATTGATTGTGTTATTGGTAAGGTTGAATAATAATAATACAAGTTGGGTTGTGGTTAAGTCCATAACAAAATATTTTGTCTTTTGTCTTTATATTATTTGTACCAAAAAACCCCAACAAGTGGTACCAAAGCTACGACTCGATGGAGAAAAGTTTTTGTACAAAGTTTGAGATGGAGTTGTTTAAAAACAATTTCTCGTTGTGGCAAAGCATGATAAAGGATGTTCTCATGCAACACGGGTTGTATGCGACTCATGAAGACAAGAAGCCCGATGATGTTAAAATTCTCAAATGGGAGGACATGAAATTGCGCGCGGTTAGTACAATCTGGTTAGCCCTTGCACCCGAAATCAAGTATAGTGTGTTAAAGGAGACGAATCCAAAGGATTTGTGGACCAAGTTATGTAGCATTTATAATGTGAAGTCCTTGGCTAATAAACTATTCTTGAAGAAAGATCTTTTCGAGCTCGAGATGGTAGATGACGACGATTTGAGAGACCATCTAAATAAGTTCAATGGCTTAATCACCCAATTGCAAGTTTAGATGAAACTTTTAAAGAAGAAGATAAGACAATAATGTTGTTGGTTTCTCTTTCCAAAAAGTAAAACACAGTTATCACTAGTTTACTTGTGGGGAAGACAACATTATCCTTGGATGAGACCGTCGTGGTTTTACTCGAGTCTGAAAAATTGATGAAGCAAGGAAATGGTGGCTCTTCGATCAAGTGATGGAGGAGCTTTTGTGGTGGACTATCGTGGCAAGAATAAGGCGGTTTTCAAAAGCACAACCTCAATATTAGGTGCCTCTACTGCAATGAGTTAGATCGTATACAAACTATGTATCCTAAGGCAAAAGAAGATTTGAAAGAGTTGAAAAATAAAGACTCGTGCTAGTGGGGTTGAAGCTATGGCGGAAGTTGATGATTGTGAACTCTTAATGGTTCATGGGAAAAAGGAACCTAAGGAGAGTTGGGTGTTAGATTCGGGAACTTCCTATCACATATGTGGAAGAAGAAATTGTTTTTGTTCCTATGAAAAATGTGAAGGTAAGGTGGTTATTTTGCCAAATGGTGATAAGGCAAAGATTGAAAGGATTGGTGATGTTAAGGTAAGACTTAATTAACAATGGTCAAGTTAGAAGGTTTGGTGGTGTTAGACACATACCAAACATTAGTAGAAATTTAATTTCATTGGGTAGATTAGATGGATTGAGTTGTACCATTCATGTTGAGAACGGTATTTTGGAGGTCACTAAAATGGATAAGGTGATTCTCAAGGATAGAAGAGATAAAACTAACTTATTCACACTTGATGGAAGATGTGGTGAACATGGGTTAGTTCAAGGGGAGGTTCTTGATGTGCAGTTTGTCGTCGGGACTGCTATCAAACAATATTTATAAGCCAACAATACTAGCTAATGAAGCTAGTGGTAAGTCGGGTGTCGAATTCACAGGGAGGACTATTGTTTAAACGGATGTAGGGTGTCTAGTGTTCAATTCTATGGTGTTTACAGTTTTGAGGGGTTGAGTTTAGAGAGAAACAAAATCTAAATGATAAACAAAAGGTCAAGCTTAATAACTAACAAATACTAAATGAAAGGAAATGTAAGTTCAATAGAGAATGAAACTAGGGTATGACGGGACTATCAATGTTGACTCGGGAAATGGGTGTCAAGGTAATGTATAAGTCTCGGGTGGTAAACTATGTTACTTTGTAGGTCTCGACAGCCACCACCTATTTGAGTTTCGTCGTCTATGCCTATATTACTTGGTCGGTCTCAATAGGCTTATACTACGGCGTGAGTCAAGAGTCGTCACTATCAACTAACGCGATGAAACAAACAAAGAGGCTATGCAAAACAGTTTAATCAACAAGTCATTGCCCTAATCAATATCGATTCGTCCCTAACCCTAGTGTGGAATTTAGCTACTCATGGTGATAGATATTAAGCAAAACAAGAAGACACAGGATGGTATGGCAAGATTCATGGTCGAGAAACGTACAAACATGAACGAAAATGACAGAAAACGAAATAAAACTGAATCAGAACCTGAATTAGGGCAAAAACAAGGAGGATGCCGATCGGTATAAGGCTATGCCGATCGGTATAGTGTTGTAAACGAACGAAAACTTAAAACTAATCGACTAAAATGTAAAACAATAATCTAAAATGGTGTTTTAGAGCGGAAACTCGATCCGTGACAAGGGATCTTGCGTCTAGGGAGAGATACCCCCTCACTCTCTTCACTTCTCCTTCATATAGAGCTAGGTTTTCTCTTTTGGGCTTCGATGTTTCTTCTGAGTGACTTGGGCTTCGGAAAGCTTCGGTCCCGTTGCTCAATAGCTTGCCCAGTAGATTAGAGAGGTAGAAAACGAAAGTGGGCTTGTCCTGGCCGATCGGTGGAGAGGCCCTCAAGTGCCCCACCGATCGGAGTGGGCTTCATTTCCTCTCCCTCTGTCTTCATTTCATAGTCCAAGCCAGGTGCTAGGCCCTTAGGTAGATCTGGGCCTGTTTGTAATGTACACGGGGCTTATAAGAGAGTGTTACTGGCTCCAAGAAGTGTGTGACGATCGGTGTCCTGGCCCACCGATCGGTGTGGGCTGGTTCTTGGGTTTTGTTTGCTTGCTGAGCTTCCGAAACGAGTTGTTATGTTCATTGAAAGGCTGGTCTATAGTCCCTTGTCCTTTGCATGTCCAAATATGCTCCCGATCGCACCTAGAATGTGTCTAACCTGCAAATAGGAGACTAAACATACCAAAGTAGCAAATACGGGGCATATGACATGAAATCGGCTCAAATGAGCTATAAGTAAGACTGAAATGGGGGCGAATAAGTGTGTAAATGTGCATATAAAATATGCACATCAGTTCTCTGAGGTTAAGGTTCAGTTGACCGGCTTAATGATTGAGAAGTCCAAAGTGATGTTGGGCTTAAGGGGGGGTTTGTTGGGAAGTAACCCCAACATTATGTGTCTTTAAGTTTCTTATAGTAAACATTAAGAGTCATGAGTTATTTTATGTTATAAATCTAATATTTATGTAATAGACTAATAGGTAAATGTTAGATGTTATAGAATGTAAATATTAGGAGTTAGCCTTTGAATGTTATTAAGATTGTTTTATATTACTAGATAAGTTAGGACTATGTATAGGACCTTATAAATAGAGGGTCATTAGTCATGTTAGAAAGATATGAGTAGATGTTTAACATCCCGAGTTAAGCATAGATTGAAATCTTAGCTACAAGCTAAGTGTTGGAGGATTGATTGTGTTATTGTTAAGGTTGAATAATAATACAAGTTGGGTTATGGTTAACTCCATAACAAAATATTGTGTCTTTTGTCTTTATATTATTTGTACCACAACTTTTTTATCTCTCCCTTCAATAATAAATTTTTTTTCCTTCCAAACCTTTTCAAAATTTCCTCCACAACAAGTAATAGCTTCCTCCACATGTCAAATTTTAATTGATGGTGTATAGAAGGTTCTATACACCGAGTGTAACCGTAACATTTTCCATTTATAACATGCTAGTTAAACATCCAATAAAATCTACAATCTATTTCTACAATTTGCTTATACGATAAGTGATCCGTTTTTATAGAAAGTAATCTGGGGTAATTATCAAGTAAGGGCTAAATAAAAGCACAAATTCTCATTTCAGACGGGCCATTTCGTTTTTAAGGTTTCAAACGGGTCAAATAAGACCAGTTTTGTGATAAAGTAGGACCCTTTAGCGATCAAATATAGTTGAAAGTATTACAGGTAAAAAGTATTGTTCTGATAACTTTTTATCCAAAAATAGTCAAATTGACTGCAAATGGGTCACATTTTTCTGTCTTATTCTTCAAATAAAACACAAATTTTCATTGAAGACGGCGCATATCCATCTTCAATGAAGACGAGTCGGACTCCCTTTTACAAGGAGACAAGTAGGGATCCATTTAGTTCGTCACTTGTCCTCTCACTTGCCTCATTGTAAGAGGCAATCTGATCCGTCTTCATTGAAGACGGATATGTGTCGTCTTCAATGAGGCCAACTGTAAATAAAATGTGTCCTCTTACCGGAGACTTACCAAAAAGAGACTTATAAGGATTCTCCAAAATAAATAATATCCGTCTTAAGCTTATTAAGAGAGATCAAATATTACCATATGTTGGTATCAAAGAAAATTTTTGGTATATTTTTAGGTAACAAGTGGGATAATTTGATACTCTCTCCAATCCAATTCAATCCAAACTACTCATTTACTTTTTAGAGGTCAAACTTTCAAAACTTTGAACGTTTATAGATCGGAATATATGGAACTTTGAAAGACGGAAGTAATATATTTGGTTTTGTCACGGAAATATCTTTCATAAAATTATATTTTGTAAAATAATTGTATATATAAAGGAAGAAAAACGCGGTCAAAGCGTTGTCTCGAAGACCACCCAAAAGCAAATGGGTAGTTTGGATTAGATTGGAGGGAGTATTTCTGAGCTCGAAAGGAATATTACCCGTATTAAATGAGATTTGTGCATCAAAAAATGGAAAATATCTAAAATTAAAGAGGAGAAACACATAAAATTTGTGAAAATATAGAAAATGATAGGAGTTGTATAGTTGTATTTGAGAGTTTAGAGAATAGAAAGTAGGATCCACATATTTGTCCATATCTTTATCTCGCTCTCTATAAACAATCCCAACTCATGGGACTTATTTCTCACTTCTCACACTTCTCTTCTCACCCTACTTCTTCGGAATCAAACTCCAACGTTACAAAAAAAAATAAAAAACAAAAACTACTAGTAGAGTAATTTGCCATGATGAACAAGGCAGCGGCAGCGGCAGCGGCCACGATGGCGAAGACAGCGATCAGGCGGTCAACTGTCAAAACTCGATTAGTGTCGACATATGCTGATGTTTTATCGCCGGAATATGACGTGGCAACGCCAAAGATGCCGGCGTTTGATTACTCTCCGCCTCCGTACACCTGTCCAACCGCCGCCGAAATTCTTAAAAAGCGGAAGGAATTCCTTAGCCCTTCCATGTTCACCTTCTATAATCAGCCTGTATGTTTTTATTTTCGGTTTTTCTAATGTATGTGCCTCCGGTCGTATCAAAAATCTATACGTCCAAAGATTCACGGGATATTCTTTAAGAGAAATTCAAGTGTGAATCTATTTTTCATTAGGCACTTTTACAAAAACTCCCTTCTATTTTCAATATCTCTTAAAATATAATAAAAAAATAGGCAATCATGAAACCTATACTTATTAGAAACCTCTTTTCATAACAAATTTTATGGTGTAATTTTTATAATTTTTGATTTAATATATTTTTGTAAAGTTTAAAGTTAAAGGTCACATGTTATATGTAGGATAGTGATACGGGTATACCCGGTCACCAAAACTCGACAAGACCCTCTCACATATTTTCATATTTTCATGTAGGTCCACTATTTTAGTAGTTCTTTAAATAAAGTCCCGCCATTTAAGTGGTCTACTACAAATACATTCAGCGACACGGGATGTCGTTATTTCATTTTCCATATGATCATATATATACAAAAATGGATGGAGTATAATCTTGTAAATATTTGTCCAGAAATATTTTTATGTACGATTGAAGTGTATTGGATAGAAGTTAAAAATAATCTTTTGCTTTTTCCATACATCTTTGATTAATTAATCTGACGATTTGATGACACGATTATATTTGTTTTGAGGTCTTTTTTTTTGTTGCTGTTTTTACTAGTTTATTTGATTTGATTTTTGCATGCATGTGATCTTTTGATTTAGATTATTTGTCCTTTGTCTCGATCATTCTTTATCTTTTAAGGAGGGCGAACAAATAATGTTATAAGGTAAACTAGGAAAATTCCATCTGCCTACGAGACGAGTGTTACTTCTAGCCCCTAGCTCCACCATTGACACAAAACGATTATATTTCCGCCTCGAAAAACTTTGTGACGCACAATTAATTCAATGGTGATACGGTTTTCTTAGTTGTAATTTTATTTTTGGACTATCTCATGTAATTCTCACTGATGAGAAATTTAACATTACCGATGGAATCAACGTTACAGTAATTAACGATGAAATGGTTAAAATTTGCTTCTGTATAACAAGTTAAAATTTAAAAGTTTGTTCTGTTTTGAAAGATGAGATCAATATATACTCTGTCTTCTTCTTTTTAATTTTTAGGTTAGCCGGCTCGGCCCTAAATCATTTTTAGTTAGACATTTGAAAGACGGTCTTCTGTACACAGTGCCTAATGTAATGGTTTGTTACATAATTGATGTTATGGTACTAAACCTTGCATTGAGACTTGATCTTAAAATCAGTCGTCGTGTCTTGATGTCGATCATTCAGCCATTAATCACTTTTTTTTTCTGTGTTTGAATGAATGATGTTACAGCTGAATGTGGTAGACGGGAGAATGCAGTACTTGTATGATGAAAATGGGAGGAGATACTTGGATGCATTCGGAGGAATCGCGACTGTAAGCTGTGGTCATTGCCACCCTGATATAGTCGATGCTATTGTTAAGCAAACACAGCGTATACAGCACTCGACTATCTTGTACCTTAACTCTGCCATTGCTGATTTTGCTGAGGCTTTGGCTTCCAAGTTGCCTGGTGATCTTAAAGTATATATGTACCTTCTTCTCTTCTTCTACCTTTTTCTTCTTTGGTTTCACTCCACTACTACTGTATAAAGTTTGTAAGTGTCTAAGGTACATGAACGAAACAAATAAAGTCTACTTGTTGTGCATAGTTGGTTCAAGACAAACTATATGTTTCCGAACTATTTGTTGTCCGGGTAGATCAGTTTCCGATTTGTTTGTGTTTTGAAGAGTGTATGCCGTATATTTAACTTTGTCAAGCATGCATGCTACTAATGTAGGTTGTGTTCTTCACAAACTCGGGGACAGAAGCGAATGAGTTGGCTCTAATGATGGCAAAGTTGTATACTGGGTGCCAAGATATTATCTCTTTAAGAAATGCATACCATGGAAATGCAGCTGGAACTATGGGTGCAACTGCTCAGTGCAATTGGAAGTTCAATGTTGTTCAGGTAGACTTTCCTATGCAACTTTGTGGTAGATAAACCACTTAGCTGTATTATTTAACTGTTTACTGTTTTAGATACCTTGAAATTTTGTTGAGTTAGATTCGATTGCGTTACAGTCAATTACAAATTTTATCAAAATACCCAGGATTGCTCATGTAAATGTAATCTGCTCCGTGTAGACAATTGTCCGAATTTTCATGTGAATCGCTGTGAATAATTTTTATTGCATCAAAATTTGAACAGCGGAGTTTAGGGCGTAGCTAGAAACGAAATCTTGGGGTAGCAAATTTTTTTCTTGTAGTTTAGTATCTTTGTTAAGACTGCATTATTAGAGATTTCAGGGTAGCAGAAACCTATAATTTTAACTATTTTTATGGGATTTGGAGTAGCGATTATTACCGCTTGCTACCATGTAGCTCCCCCGCCTGAGTATAATATCAATTTTCTCCAATTTCCATCTTGAACAGTTTAGATATCCTATGATCTTGCAGTATAATTTTATTTTTATGAGTTCAGCTAGATCCCTGTATGCCTGTCTCTTATTTGGATTGATCATGTTTACTAATCGCCATATATCTCTGACAGACTGGGGTCCACCATGCCATGAACCCTGACCCCTATAGAGGCCTTTTCGGAGCAGATGGAGAGAAATATGCAAAAGATGTTCAGGATCTCATTGATTTTGGAACATCTGGTCATGTTGCGGGCTTCATCTGCGAGGCAATTCAGGTTAGTCTTTGATTCCTGAGTATGTCGACGAGGTAATGCTTCTCTTTATATGAGATTGATATATCTTTCTTGCATGTCAGGGAGTCGGAGGGATTGTAGAATTAGCTCCTGGATATCTGTCTTGCGTACATGACATTGTTAAGAAAGCTGGAGGACTTTTTATAGCTGACGAGGTACAAGCTGGATTTGCTCGCACTGGAAGTCATTTTTGGGGATTCGAGTCTCATGGAGTTGTTCCTGATATAGTAACAATGGCTAAGGTTGGTAGCATTCACATATTTTTACCCGGTTTCTCATTTTGGTCGGGGTAAACTATAACCGATTAACCTGAGAGAGGTTAGGTACGGAGAATTGCAGTGCCAATCCCTAAGTCGATCGATTAGTGAAACTTAAGTGACCCCTTGCCAAATAGTGAATTGAATATGAAGAGTGTTAATTCATTCTTGCTTTGGTGTTTCAGGGCATTGGGAACGGCATTCCCCTTGGTGCAGTAGTGACAACGCCTGAGATAGCAAGTGTGTTGAGTCGTCGAAGCTACTTCAACACATTTGGTGGAAATCCTGTGTGCACTTCTGCAGGACATGCTGTACTCAAAGTGATTGAAAAAGAAAAACTTCAGGAAAATGCTCACCTTGTTGGAACCTACCTCAAAGAACGACTCACCGCCCTCAAAGACAAATATGAATGTATGTTTCAATTACTTTCACCACCAATGCCCTGAAAGTAAGATGTCCTCTGTATGATTTCCTCTGAATTTACTGACTGTTTCTTTTTTTCTTATTAACGTGTAGTAATTGGCGATGTGCGAGGAAGAGGATTGATGCTTGGAGTCGAGCTTGTTACCGATCGTCAGAAGAAAACTCCTGCAAAGGCTGAGATTTTGCATGTGATGGACCAAATGAAAGGTTAGCATCATCTATTATATCTTGTGTTTTTTTTTTGTCCTATAAATTTTTAAGCATCCTTTGAATCTGTGTCATGAGCATAATTGTTCTTCTTTCGCACTGTCAGAAATGGGTGTTCTGGTCGGAAAAGGAGGATTTTACGGCAATGTTTTCAGAATTACACCTCCCTTGTGTTTCACCAAGGAAGATGCTGGTAAATATCTACGACGACTCGCTTCCTTAAATCTATTTAAATTGTTGTTTTTCTTTCGACACTTGTTGTTGATATTATTAGTGTTGTTTCGACTAACAGTGTCATTTTAACTGTGGTATCGATACAGACTACCTAGCAGACGTGATGGATTACGTGATGGCAAAAATGTGAGGACGTTGGATTCAAGCTTACATAAATAAATGATAGCTTTGCATCTAAATTCATATGTAATTATTGAATCTTATTGCTCAAGTGATGTATATCCATTGCTCAGGTTTATTAGTGATATATTTAGATATGATGAATGAATGCTTAGGACTGGCTTTCTTTTGGTAAAGCTTGGTACAACATGAAAAACGATGAGCCAACACCTCGTTGGCTCTCGTCTCTCACTCCCGTTTACTGGTTATTGGTCGAGTGTTACAACTTACAATTCCCCTTCGTTTTTTAAAACATCGTTTGGACTTTTAATTTTTATTAGTTATGTTCAACTGTAACCCTTAGTGACAATAGGTTGGGTTCGAGTCCGGTGAATCTTCGTTTGTCATCCCTTTATCTCATTAATCATCATCGATCCTGGAGATAAAATCTCAAGGAACTTTAACAATGAGCTTAAGCTTTTGAGTGGGATAGTTTCTTGACATGATATCAGAGCTAGTGTGACCAAAAGGTCACGAGTTCGAACCCCACCCCCCTCAATTCTAAAGTGGAATATTAGCACGAGGTATGAGGAGACATGCAGTTGCATCCACACTTCAAGCCCAAAGGGCATTCGTTTGAGGGAGCGTGTTAGAGTATAAAATCGATCTTGGAACCCTAACCATCAGCTTAAACTTTTTGTGAGATGGTTTCTTGACATGATTGGCCTTGGTAATTTGATAATTTTTTATTGGTAAATTAAATAAAGCCAAAAAATGGAGTGTAGATCGACAAATACTCCCTCTGTCTCTAAATAAGTTTCATAGTTTTCTTTGGGGTTTTTTTTATAACTGCTACTACGTATATTCCCAATTTTAACAACTGCTACCAAAGTAATTTTTCTTTAAAAACTGCTACCAACATAGTTGATTCGGCTTAAAAATCACCACCACATCAAGGAGTGAGCAAAGAAAAAGAAAATCCCAGCCATCAATTTTAAATTATCATCGTAAGTAGTTATGGATGTCAGTGGGGCGGGTACAAGTGGATACCCCCCCTTACCCCCCCCCCCCCCCCCCCCCCCCCCCCCACCCACTCCAGTTCGGGTGGGCATGGGTAGAGCTTTGGCAGGTGGTGGGGCGGGTGCGGGTGCAAAAATTATATCCGCCATGGGTAGTGGGGCGGGGATGGTTTTTGCGTCTTACCCACTTCATACCCGCCAATCATAAAAAAAAAATTGATAGTATTATGTTTATACTAGTTATTCTATAAAGTTTTTTTACTAACTTCTTTGGTAGAAAACTAGAATGATAAAGATAAAATCAAAAAATTGGAAATTAATAGTGAGTAACATACTTTTACGGGAAAATTTAACGGAAAAAATTATGGAAAAAATTATGGTGTAGCGGGTTAATGGATAAGTGAGACGGGTACGGTTTTATATTTCTACCCATTTGGTGGGTACGGTTTTGGAAACTTGTACCCGCCATGGGTAGTGGGGCGGGATGGGTAAGAGCAATGGCGGAGCCTGGATTTGAACTTAGAGGGGGCAAACGACTAAATTTATAATATATACTCAAAAAACATTCGAAAAAATTAACTAAAAACTTCGAAAATTTCATTCGTCAGGGGAGGCGACCGCCCCTGCTAGCCCCCTTGCTCCACCACTGGGTACGAGTACGGGGGAGCCTATATCCACCACCGCCCCGCCCCAATGACATCCTTATAAGTAGTATTTCCTTTATTGCCCTTACCCTCTCTCTTTATGATATTCTAATTCATTTATCAACAGTTACATTAATTCTTCTTCTCTCTTCAATTTTCAAGTTTTGGGAGTAAATTCTTTATCTCTCCATTACCCCTTCCTCCATTCTTTTGGGATTAAGTTTTTTCTAGGCTTAAATTTTTCTTCCCTCTTCAATTTTCAAGTTTTGGGATTAAATTCTTCTTCCCTTCATTAATTCTTCTTCACTCCATTCTTGTGGAATTAAATTTTGTTCTAGGCTTAGATTCCTCTTCCCTCTTTAATTCATTTATCAACACTTTCATTAAGTATTCGTCTCTCTTCTTCCTTCTTCAATCTTCAATAAAACAAGCCAATGATGAAAACGAACCTGATATTGGAACTCATTAGAGATTTAGATTAAATGCAAACCATAATCTAGGATTAAATTTAAGGAAGAAGTTTAAAGATTTGGATGATTTTCCGATTCTCCGATTTAATTGGAAGTAATTAGGTTTAGTAACAATTGATGTATAAAGGTAAAAATTTAGGTTAAGAGAGATGTTTTTGGGTAAAATGAAAGTATAAGTGAGGGGAATGTAAAAGCAAGGGTATTTTTGTCTTCTCAAACACAAATAGGAGGTTTGGTGTTATGTGGTA
Source organism: Heliosperma pusillum (assembly GCA_022085475.1). NCBI lineage: Eukaryota > Viridiplantae > Streptophyta > Magnoliopsida > Caryophyllales > Caryophyllaceae > Heliosperma > Heliosperma pusillum. The sequence goes on from JAIUZE010010992.1 coordinate 24,941, forward strand.
GTGATTTTTAATCCGAACCAATCATATTAGTAATAGCTTTAAATAAGATTACTTCGGTAGCAGTTGGTAAAAATGGGATTATACGTGCTAGCAGTTATCAAAAAAACTCTTTTCTTTTTAAGTCATATTTATACCTTTTACTTTATTTTGTTTTTAGCTGATATATTTATGGTTATTATAAGTTGTGACTGCGTATAAATCTCAACTTTCATTTTACTCCACCAGATACTATTCCTCTTTAAACCTCGTGTCATGTCAAAAGGAAAAAGAGAGTAACAAAGTAATTTAACTATAGTAGAGGAGATGATATTATCATATTACAATTTTTTTTAATTGTTTATACTTCTGTTTTCAAATGAAAAGGTAATGAGACACGAAAGTAAAATAGAGAATTTGGACTTCATAAATGTAGGATTAGACACTAGGCTTTAAGAGTAGTAGTGGAAGTTTAGGTGAATTTAGGGCGTTGATAACGTCATTATTGTTTTTTTTACGAAATTACTTTTTCACATACGAACTTTACACTTTTACATACTCTCTTCTAGTCACTCATTTCTTCCCCTTTTCTTTTTGCACAAGAATTAAGAAATTGCATTTGGACCACACAAAATACACTATCCCTCACCCAGAAAAGAAAAGAGGGAAGAAAATCCGACTTACCCAATAAGGAAAAAGGAAAGAAATGAGCGGCTAGGAGGGAGTACATACATTTTTTCATAAAGTTTTCATACTATACCCTTTTCCTAAACATAATTCCTTTTTTTCCTAAGCATAGTCAAATTCTTATATTTACATCTAATTGAATCTAATAAACTTGAACAATGAATTATAATTCTCCGATTAGTGAAATAATTTTGTATTTAACAATTACTAATACTTTTTTTTTTAATTATTAGGTTTATGTTTAACAATTATTCTTGATTAGAGTTTATGGGTGGTGGTTAGGGTGGTCAACGATTGTCGTTGGATGACCGTGGTGGTCGGCGGTGTTCAGGGGTGGTCATATTAGGGGGAGGGGGAGTGCGGAGGTGCTTGGGATGGTTGTGCGAATGACGGTGGTCATAGCAGAGGAATAGTATCGTGGTGGTAGGGTTGTCGGCATCGGATCTGTATGGGCTTAGGTTGGCGGCGTTGGGTTGACGAGTGGGACAGGGACTAGTGAACGGATGTCGGAGATATCGTAGCAGGAGCTGGGCCGATGAAGAAGGAAAGAAGAGAATAAAGAGATTTGAAAAGGCACAAATTCTCATTGAAGACGGAACAAATCCGTCTTTGATAAAGACGGGTCGGATCTCCTCTCACAAAAAGTCAAGTGAGAATTTATTCCGGGTTACGAAACATCGTCGACGTTTTATAAAACATCGTCGACGTTTTTCATAAAAAAGACCGTCACTACCCTTTTCACTCCTTCCTCTCTCTAACTTCAATTAACCCTCCTCTCCCTCTCCCGTACAACCACCACGACCCCACCACGACCCGGCCACCACCACCACGACCCCCCACTGCCGCCATCTTCCACCACCAGTAGCCACACCACCACCGTAGCCACCACCGGAATTGAAGTAAGGTAAGTTTTTATTTTCTTTTTATTTTTGAAATCGTTTTTACATTGAAATATGTTTAATTGATTTGAATTTGGTGGTTTATATGTTTAAATGTTATGAATTTGTTTATGTATATATGTTTAAGATTGATTTGAATTTGTGAAATTTGGATTAAAGTTGTTGAATACGGTTTTTTGATTTATGTTGAAGACGGTTTTTTAGTTGATTTTGTATGTTGGAAATGCAATATGGCGAAATTTGTGGAAGTAGTGAAAGAGGATTATAGATTTTTGTTGTCGGAAGACGGTTTTTGTTGGTGGTATTGAAAAAAGACGAGAAATTGGACGTTGGTCACTAGGACCAACGTCTAGGCTGGACGTTGGTCACTAGCACCAACGTCTGGGCTGGACGTTGGTGTTGATGACCAACGTCCAGGGTAGACGTTGGTCATCAACACCAACGTCCAGCCCAGACGTTGGTGCTAGTGACCAACGTCTACCCTGGACGTTGGTCCTAGTGACCAACGTCCAGCCCAGACGTTGGTCCTAGTGACCAACGTCCAATTTGCCTTCGATTTTCTGTTATTGCGTTGTTTTCGATGGTTTTGAATGTTGACGATGATTATTATCATATGTAATTTAATTCGTGTAAAATTATAATCGGTTTATATGTTTATTATTATCAAAGAATATGTTTATATGTTTACTATGGTTTTGAATGTTGACGATGATTTATATCATATCCGTGTAAAATGATTATTGTCATATATGTTTTTATATTTTTTTTAGTCGATTGTCTATAATGTTGTATTATTTTATATGCAGATGGATAAAGAAAAAAACATTATGGTGGTCCCTGATCGTACGAAAGGCCGAAAAGTGACGGCATCTAAGCGGCGCTTACCCGGTGTGCGTCAAGCCGGAGTTGTCTTTCGTCCTACTCAGTCAGAGGGTACGGACGTTTCCCCTACGCCCCGCCTGCTGTGAGCGAGACAGTTTTTCCGTCAGTTTTTTATAGGTTAGGGGTCGTTGATGATGGTAATGTTGACAGCGGTTCAAGATCTGAGTCGGAGGAGGCGGCAGAGCAGCCCGATGACGAGTGTTTTGTAGAGAACCAGGTAGCTGAACCAACAGGTAAGAAGATGGTACAGGTTGGTAGAGGACGATATGTGCCGGTTAGTCAGGGTTCATCTAGCACGGGGAGGAAGAAGACGAAGAGGGATTTGTCTTGGCGTCTTAGTGGCGTGGTTGAGGGAGGACCGGTTCACCTCAACGTCTTACGTAGTTTTGGTGGGCACGTGGCTTTTAAGAGTTGGACGGAGGCCAAGCCGGCGAGAACGTGGCTCAAGTGTTACGAGAGGCCCGGTTGTATGGAGGCTATGAACGGGATGAAGGTGCCGGAGCTGGTTGCCCGGAGAGTTAGTGAGAGTGGGCTTGGTGTTTTGATGAGTTGTGTGACCACCAGCATAGATGAAAATCTATGTAGTGCATTTGTAGAGAGGTGGCAGCCGGATACTAACAGTTTCCATATGCCTTTTGGAGAGATCACTATCTTATTACATGATGTTCAGCGTATTCTAGGGATAAAGGTGAGTGGCATTAGGGTTTTTGTGGAGGGTATGGTGGAGCAGGAGAAGGGTAGCACGAGGGATGATGCAGGCTTGAGGGAGAAGATGGCTACTTTATTTGGGCTGGCTTTTCAGGATGTCGAGCCACCATATTATAGGAGTGGTGGGTTGTCGACCCAGAAGTTGAGGGAGGTTGTGGAGACGGGTCGCCATGATGAGTCGCTGAGGGCCTACTTGATGTTGTTGGTTGGACAGACATTGTTCACGGACAAGTCTAGTGATAGGGTAGTGGCCCGGATGCTTCATTTGTTTGATGACTTGGATAGTTTTGGTGAGTATGCCTGGGGGGCTGCGACATTGGCGTACTTGTACCATCAGTTGGGTATGGCGTCGCGGAGAGATGCTCGTGGGCTTAGCGGTTGTTTGCCGTTGCTCCAGGCTTGGATATATGAGTATTTTCCCCATTTCCGACCTCATGCAGGATACTATGTTGAGGGTAGACCATTGGTGGAGGCTTGGTCACGGGTTCCTAGGTTTAAGGGGGAGGAGAAGATTCTAGATGAGCACCGTCAGAGGCTAGACGGGCTTAGGGCGGAGCATATTCGTTGGACCCCTTACGGTGTTGGTTCACATCGCTCTTGTAGGACATCGCTTTATTCAGGGTTGATTAGATTTCTTGATGTAGTAGAGCCATATCAGCCTGACCGTTTTTTGCGTCAGTTTGGGTATGTCCAGCCTATCCCGACCGCTATGATTACTCCAGCTGTTGAGCATCGCCCGCCTTCACCGAAGTCGGGTTATAGGTTGTATTATGGGGAGTATCCTGATTCGGAGTGGGGGCTCCCAGAGGCTCGGATTGTTTTGAGAGACCGTTCACACCCGGTCGTGATGCCGTTTGACACGGTCGATCGTTACATGACATGGTACACGAAGTCCTCCCACCCGTATTTCTTTCCTCCTGGCCGTCGTACCAAGTTTTCTACGGTGCCTCTTTTGGATGAGCCGGAGTTCGGCAGAGCTCTTGCATGGAGGTTCTCACTTATCTACAGACAGCCTACTCAGCAGGCGATGACATCGTGTGTTCAGCGGTTGGTTACAGATATGGCCGACTACTTCAGGAACCCGGAGGACGACGACGACGATGATGTAGGACATGACGACGTTTGATTATTTAGTTATGTTTTATTTGTTGTATTGTGTTTCTACGGATTATTTTAGATTATTTTATGTTTGAATTATGTAATGGTACTTTTATTTTAATTATTATTAGTTTATGTTTTGAATTATGTAATGGCCACAACATGAAAACCCTAGCATTTCCTCTATATAAACCCTTTACCCAACAAATTATTTCCACACAACTCACTATCTTCTCTCTACTCTTAAAATATATTACCTCTACTATCCTATACTTTAATCATGGTGATGACTAACATACAACTAGTGAATTATTATCAAAATAAAATTAACGAGATAGTTAACGAGTTTCCCTTACTATTCGACCGCCTAATGATTGTGTTGAATAATCATGTACTTAATAATTTCATAAGTCGTGGCAATCCTCCTCTATCATCGCTTCAACTAATGCATGGACCTATTTACGGTCTCAACAACCCTTCCATTCATCCTATGAACGTAACTGAAGGTATCATTACTTATAATCTATTGTCTAATTTTTCTAATCAATAAAGTTTGTGACATTATTAACCAGATTAATTTTTAAATCCAGAAAATGTCATCCTGAAGCGAAATGAGTGGGAGAAAGTGAGGTTGGAGATAGTTGAACTGTTCAAGAGGTGTTTAACAGTTGTCCCATATAGGACTTTACACTCTCTATGTGAAGGGGACGGCCGGATGTTCGTGGGGCCATTTCAGAGTCTAAAAACCTATGAAATGTATGTAACTTACATAGAGGAGGAGTTTTATAGGCCTAATGGTTCTTCATCCGAAGGATATTCAACTGATTAAGTGTTAATGAAATGTATTTAACGCTGATTAATTGTTTGTTCTGCACTTGATCGTTGTAATATTTATCAGTTTTTAATTAATGAATAAAGTCGTCAGTTGAGTTGTCACATCGTGCTCAGAACTTTATTAAAGTCGTCAGTTGAGTAGTCACATTTGGTTTGCAGCATGGGTATTTTAATCGTTTCTTCTATGTAATGTAATTTTAAGACTTTAACTTATGTGACCTTGATTCGAGTATTGTCAATTTTATTTAATCAAAAATAAATTGAGATAAAAGAAGAAAAAATAATACATAAATATTCATCAATTACACAAGTACAACAATCAAGACTTATCCCTTCTTGTGCGACGCACTCTAGGTGTCGTTCTCATACATGTGTGCCAGTTTTCGAAATTTGTCTTGTACAAATCTTCATAGTGTGCAACATTTTGTTCTCTATACCCCGCCCAAGTCATCTCTATTGGAGGCATTGGAACTTCTTGAGGTGGTCCACTACAATGCAACCGCATCCAATGTTGGTGGTGATTTAAAATCCACAAAACACCATATGGGACCGGACTTTGAGGACAACTTCTTAAAGGCAAAAATGTACTACATTGCCATGTACTCGGACTAGACGGGGCCTTACCTATGACACAAATTGCCCAGTTAAACAACGATGCGAAAACATACAGATGAACGTCATGCATCCAATGTTCTTGACCACAACCGGTGTTGTTGGAAAATTCAATGCGCCTCAAAGTGTTGTCAAACATAGTAAAACCATTATTTGTGACGTAGGTCGCATCAAAATAATCCTTGTACACCTCAAAACCCCTAATCTCTCGAGCACACCATTCTCGCATCACTAGATGGTCAGTTTCTCGACCCCGGGCAGCATGAGACAATACTCGAAAACCACAATGACCATCATCACCTACATCCACCCAACCATCAAAAAAACACCACAACTCCTCCGGGACCCCCCATCTTTTATTCCAGCTTGACAAAGGACCCCTAGTGTAAGCCAATTCCAAAGGTGCACCGACCCTCACCTCATCAAAATCACCAACTGTTGTTTGTTGAGTGGTCGTCGATCCATCTGAACCAGGTGTCCCAAACTTCCTCTTTACATGTTCAAAAAATGACTTGTTCCTAGTAGTAGATCCTCTTGGTCGACCCTTGGGGTTTTCTCTAACAGGGGGTGGCAATACGTACTCGTCTTCCGGATGAAGAAAGGTGCGCATCTTCTCAATAAAAGATCTCTTACTTGCCGGATCACTACTCCTCATTTCATTGACGAGCTCTTCAAAGGCATCATTATCGTTTTTCGGCATTGTGTCATCATTGCCATACTCCAATGTCCTCCAAAATGAATGAACTTGATCAAGGTGAACTCTCTCATCATTGTTTTTCAAACCAACCAAGAGACAAGCACAAGGTAAGCCATGAGTAGTTCTTAAAGCACAACCGCATCCATTAACCAACCCGATCCCTAACTCAATTCCCCTCTTAGTTTCATTTTCCATAATCCCGATGGCTTTTAAGGACACCTTTCCTTTCAACAAAGAAAACAAATGAGATGTATGACGAGGTTTACTTCTTGACTCCTCGAGCTCTTTTCTTATTTTGGAGTGTTGTCCTTCAAGCATAGAATGAATACGGGACCACATAGTATCAAGGGTTAGGCTAGAACTTTTCAACCAAGCCTTCAAAAGAGAATGAGAGGACTCCACCCGGGAAGTAGCCGTGTTTCCAAGATGGAAATACCGGTTCGTGTAGCATAATATGAACCCTGTTGAGTACGGGCCCCATGTTTTTGCCGCATAAGTCGCCACAACCATCCAATTTTTACAAAAGGCGGCCCAACGCAACTCGTACTCTTCCTTTGTAGTAGCATTTATCACTCCATTCCAACCATGCTCTTCATTGCACATGATTTGCTTTGTGCGCCACTCATGCTTTGACCACGATTGTGCTTTGCTCTCAACAGCACGGTTCAAGTGCCAACGACACAACAAGTGAGGTGTAAGAGGATAGACGGACCGTAGAGCCGCGATCAAACCCAACTCCCGATCAGTGACAAACGCTGAAATAGATGCTTCGGTGAACTCGAGAAGCATTCCCAACTTCTTCAATAACCATTTGTACCCATCTTCCGACTCAGAAGGAATCAATACACAAGCAATCAAGAATGAAGATCCACATGGTGTGACACCAACAAGCTCAACGAGTGTCATCTTGTACACATTGGTCTTGTATGTCGAATCAATAAGCACAACATGTGGATAGGTACGAAACAGCTTCACGGCTTCCGGATGAGACATGAAAACATGAGAAAGCTCACATGTCTCGGGATTCTTCTCATGCCAATGCACATATTTCGCTTCTACAGCTAAGGACAACATTTGTTGAGCGGGATTTCGATTCCCTCTCATTTCACGCCTCAGCTTGGTTGTCTCACTATATATTTGGGTGCTTGAGGGTTGCGGTTTTTCCGGGGTTCTTTGATGAAGACCGTTTTTAATATCTCTCGGAGGAATCGAGGCCCGGATTTGTTGTTTCACATACTCTTTCTCTTCTTCAGTTAAACCCGCAAAATGCCTATGTCCATCCTTGTACTTTACCAACTTGTGGTTGTGCTTCCCAAAACTAACGGCAACCACAATGTTCCAAAGTATCGTGGGTTTATCCTCGAATCCCCGAAACTTGTTTTGCACGGCTCGAATACGAAATTTGCAATCACATTTAGGTGAACCGGATTGTTTCCTAGGATTATCGGGATCATACTCTCCTGGTGGCCTCCCGTACCTAGAACAACGCAAATATGAAGATAACAAGTCGGGTTCGCTACGGTTTTTCGCTCCATTAGTTGCTTTCACCAATGCAAACCCATTAGCAAACGCTATCTTTTGAGCCCAATCAAACGCTTCGTCACGAGTATCAAATCCTATATTCGTCACAAATAAAGGGTTGAAATCGAACCCGTTATCGACAAATTCCTCAAATGAACCCTGTTTACAAGCGGAAATTACATTAAAACTTAAATAAACCGTGCGAAAACACGAGAAATTACACGAAAACACGAAAATACGCAAGTAAACTTGAAAAAAACGTTGCAACACTACTTCAACGTCCACTGTAGACGTTGAACCCTATACATAACGTCTAACCTAGACGTTGATATGGGGTGTCAACGTCTAGGACTGACGTTGTACATAGAGCATAACGTCCATATTGGACGTTGATATTGAGAACCAACGTCCACTTTGGACGTTGATCTACCTTCATAACGTCCACCTTGGACGTTGATTTGGGGTATCAACGTCTAGGTGGGACGTCAATGTTGCTTATCAACGTCTATATTGGACGTTGATTCCCCATATCAACGTCCAATATAGAGTTGCCTACCCTAAATCGTCCAAAAATCATATCAATATTCATGAATTCGGCATAAAAAGTATAAATCGACTTCAAAAGGGTGTTCAAGAATCAACAAATGTCATAGGCTCGTAACGTAACACTAAGAAAGAAAGCAATTTTACGTTAATGGAAAACTAAAGAAACAAAACAAAAATTAAGTTAAAGGGTTTGCATAACGTACCGATGATTCATTGTCCGCCATTGACTACCGTTTAATGTTATATGAAAACCGTCTTTCAAATTTTTGTGGAAGTTGTTTAAATTAGTTTATGAGATTTTTGAATTTTAGAGAAAAAGTTAGAGAGAGGAAGGAGAGAAAAGGGTAGTAGTGGTCTTTTTTTTTAAAAACGTCGACGATGTTTTCTAAAACGTCGACGATGTTTCGCAGCCCTCAATTTATTTAGTTTCTCACTTATCCTCTCAAGGCGAAATCCGGCCCGAATATGTCACGTCTTCAATAAGACGGGAAGAACGCGAAGGCAGAAGCCCAGAAGAAAGAACAAAGAACTGAAGAAGTCATCTGTATTGACTATCAGTCTATCACATATTCACATGTTCCATAAACCCTAACTAAATCCCTCAAACCTCCAGCCTCCTCTTTCTCCTTCCTCTCAACACTCAACAATGGCGGATTCCACCACCACCATGACATTCCCAACAAAACCCCGTCTTAAACCACCATCTAAAACCCAATCAACCTCCCCTGAAACCACCTTCTGGAAATCCTTCAAAACCCCATCACCATCCCAATCCGACCTCCCAAACCTAACCCTAACCTCCTCCATAACCTCCCTAACCTTCTCCCCAACCCACCCTCACCACCTCGCCGCAACCCACGGCGCATCTCTCACACTCTTCCGACCCTCACCTTCCCTCACCCAACCCACTTCCACTTCCATCCACTCCTTCAAAGACTCTTCTTTCTCCGCTTCTTTCCGCTCTGACGGTCTCCTCTTATCCGCTTCCTCCGCTTCGGGTAATATCCATGTTTTCGATACCAAGACTCGTCACCAACTCCGTCTGCTAAAGTCACATTCTCGCCCTGTTCGCCTTTCCAGGTTTCCGGTTTCTGATAAGCTTCATTTGTTCTCTGGCGGAGACGATTCCGTTGTTAAATACTGGGATGTCGCAACAGAGACTTGTTTGATTGATTTTCTTGGCCATAAGGATTATGTTAGAGCTGGCTTTGCGTCTCCTGTTGATGATCATTTGTTTGTTTCGGGTTCTTATGATCATACTGTTAGGGTTTGGGATGTTCGTGGGAGTGGGAAAAGGAATTGTGTTATCGGGTTTGATCATGGCAAACCGGTTGAAGATGTTGTTGTATTACCGTCTGGTGGGTTAGTTGCAACCGCTGGAGGGAATGTCGTTAAGATTTGGGATGTTATTGCGGGTGGGAAGTGTCTTTATACTTTGGATGCTCATAATAAGACGGTTACGTCTATTTGTGTTGGTAAAATTGGGAAGAGTGATAGTGAGGAGTATCGTCTTTTGAGTGTGTCGTTAGATGGGTATTTGAAAGTGTTTGATTATGCGAATATGAAGGTTACGTTTTCTATGAGGTTTCCAGCTCCTTTGGTGTCTGTTGCGTATTCTCCTGATTGTTCAATGCGTGCTATTGGGACGTCTAATGGGGTTATTTACATGGGGAAGAGGAAGAAGGAGAAACTCGACAAGGATGTCGTGGTGGAGGATGTGTTTCGGTATAGGGAGGAACCCAAGAAGAGGGTGTTGAAATCGTCTTCTTTTAGGTACTTTCATCGAGGACAAAGTGAGAAACCTAGGGACGGGGATTACTTGGTGTTGAGGAACAAGAGGGTTAAGTTGGCAGACCATGATAAACTGTTGAAAAAATTTAGGCATAAAGAGGCATTTGTATCGGTTCTAAGGAACAAGAATCCCGATAATGTGGTTGCTGTCATCGAAGAATTGGTTGCTAGGAAGAGATTGTTCAAATCTGTGTCGAATTTTGACAGTGACGAGCTTGAGACCCTTTTAATGTTTTTGCAAAAATACACAACTCTTCCTAGGTTTTCAGGTTTATTGATGCCATTTGCCAACAAGGTGATCCAAATGCGTGCAGAGGACATCCGAGCTAATCCCGCCCTCATGCTTCAAATAAGGAATATTAAGAGGTCCATTCAAGAGGAATTGAGGATACAACAGTCTTTGTTGGAGTTACAGGGTGTGATATCTCCTTTGATGAGGATTGCCGGGTGAAACTAGTGTTGTGTATCATCGCACTGTCGGTCTTGTATGCTGTCTCGTACCAACCGTGCTTTTTTTTATAGAAAATTTGGACTTGCTTATGTTTACATCTAGCTGAGTTTTTGATCATGTTGGTCTTTGTACTTGGGAGAAATGCTCAACTGAAATTTTGTTCTTAATATTTCGTCATGTTAGTGTCGTTACAAATGTCTGGGAATGTTTCTGATTGCTGTTTACTGTTTAACTATATGAAATAGATTATTTAAGGTGTGGAGCTTTTGAATTTACCATAATAATCTTCATTTTTACAGCTTTAACCTAATATTCTGCAAATATGTAATATGCTTCTTTGTGAGTTTTTGTATTCTCACAAGTGACTGAGACAACCTGATGCTGAGATTATTGAACAAATGCACAGTTCAGCTGGTAATCTAAATATAACTGACTAGAGTGTAGACAATGGAACCGAGGTTTACTATATTTGGTTATCTGATCTTTGAATTGGGGGCAGTAGCGCACTCGGCCATTCCATCTACCATCAGGGCAGATGCAGGATTTGAGGAAGGGATAGTGCACTCGGCAGTTGCAGTTACAAAATAGAACAGAGGTTTATCATAAAATGAAAGATCAGGCCTGCGGTCTAACTGCAGATAAATTGGATGAATTACCCAAGTAAAAGACATTTTTACATAAAACTAATATCAAATCGATATCATCTAACCAATCAGCTTATTATGCAAATGAATTACCTCAGTGAAACGGGCTGAAAGCGCACTCCCCTCCGGTTAGGGAATGCCAAATAAATATCATTTAAATTCTAAGTAACCAACTAATTATGCAAATGAATCGGGAAAACATAAAAACCAGAAATTTACTGCTAAGTAGACTTGAGTAAGTAGAGGATTAAAGATTTCAGTAAGTCTCATTGAAGACGGCTTATATCCGTCTTCAGTGAAGACGGGTCGAACTCCCTCTCACAAGGAGGCAAGTGGGAAGACAAGTGGGGAACCAAATATAGTTCCTCACTTACCTCCTTTTGAGAGGGCGTTGGACCCATCTTTGTTGAAGACGGATATACGCCGTCTTCAATGAGAATTTGTCTAAAGATTTAGGGTTTGAGAAAAACAAAAAGTTCAATCCAATCATCCAAAACAACTATTACCCAAATTAACCAACAATCTAACAATACTAAGTCACTAATAGAAGGTATGTATAACTCAACAAGGGTGCAGTTTGTTTTAGACAATGGTCCACGAATTATGGCGTAGATGCGTGCAGAAAAAATGAACGCTTAATTTTACGTGCAGAAACAAGTGCAGCTTACTGGGTATGCAAATTCAATCAAGGACCGTCAACTAATCAAAAGAAAAATAAATCACCACCGAATGTAAAATCTCAATGACACGCGTTCAGGGAAACCGACTCCTGGACATTACCAAATCTAAAGTCTTGTTTTCCAAAACGAAACCATATCACGAGGTCAATAAGCTCCTGCAAACCTATGTTCCAAATAATTACATATATGCACAGATATTCACATGTATGCATGCACACCATTAAGAGACCCACACGATCCCACATTACTATCTTCTTCCAGGGTCCCGTGATGCGCTCGGATACGGACCGCTTTTGAGCTGAGCTTCTGTGCTGCCTAAGACATTAAGATCTTCGAACAATCTGTATGAAGGTACAAAAGACTTCTGTCCAGAAGGACTAGCGGTCGAAGTATAAACTGTCCCATTCAAAGCTGGTGGGTTGCTTGCCTTCGGAGGCAAGGCATTGGTCTGTTGCACTGACAGGGCCCCTTGCATTGGTATTGACGATGAATTACCGTTCACGGAAGGAGGTGGTGGGTTTTGAAAAGATTGTTGAAATGATGGGTTTGATTGTGTTGGAGTATAATTGGCAGATGTTTGTGTATTTGAGTATGATGCCACATTATTATATTGTGGGTACTGGAATGGTACATTCTGTGATAATCCATTGCTCATATTTGATTGGTAATTTGGGTACGCGTATGGGTTGGATGTAAGATTTTGATTGTTGTAATCAGGAGTTATCTCCCATGGAGGAGGTGGGTAATTAGAAGCATATTGATAATAACCCTGCTGGGTTTGTGGTTGCACGGGTTGATATTGATATTGTGGTTGTGGCTGTGGTTGCGGCTGCGACTGCGACTGCGGCTGCGGCTGCGCCCATGGTGCTACATAATTGTTGAATGGTGCCTTCAAGACAAAAAATATAATAATTATAATAATAATAAGACGAGAGAATTAATGTACTCCCAAAAAGTCACTAGCAGACCTCGATAATCTGTGAGTTTCGCTATATTTAGTTTTAGTTTCTACATGTGAAATGGGTTTATTTCATCATCGCTTAAAGTTCAAGGTTGTAATACATTTCCGTGCAGCAAGTCACGGTTTCAAGTCCTTGCAAAAAAAAAAATTGGTTGACTATTTTAAAGGCCTTATTCCCTAATACAGAATTTAATTTCCTGCATATCCCTCAAATTCATTGAAATGGCCCCATACCACGACATTACTAGTATATTATGTTGAAAAAAAAAAGAACAATGATGCAATTTACTAAGGTATCATCCCTCAAAAAACACCCAAATGGAGCAAAAAACAAGGTACCTCAGATGTGCTCTGAACAGGGTCTGATACGGGAGCTGCTGGTGTTTCAGAAGGCGAAGTTGTTGTGAGAGCAAGGCTTAAGAGATCAATCAGGTTCTGATCCTTTGAAACATTAGTGGTAGTTGAAGGAGGAGATGAATCTATCAATGCTAATGCATTGTTACTGCCACTTGACGAGGCTCCGTCTAGTACAACACCTGATGTACCACTCTGTGATGGTCCAGATTGTGTCTTTGAGTGCCTGCACAACGAGTACTTCCGTCAAACTGATTTTGTAGTTTAAGCAGGAATTGTATAGAGCACCAAGAAGGCAGTTCTTAGATTAAGGATGACAAAAGGTGAAGAGTGTAATTCTTTCAAGATTCATAGTTGTACAGGTTAAATAAATGTATCACGGATAGCTATTGTTTATAGCAGAACTTGTTATTCTACAAGTTCTTGTGTGGTTCTGAATTATGATGGAATAAACAAAATGGTTCACAGAAGTGGCCGCATTGCGTTTTTATTGTAAAGTAACAGTCATTTCTGAATTCTCAAGTCTCAACACATTTTATGTCATTTGGAAACAACCTTTCAGTGGTGTTGGAGTAAGGCTACATACAACCAAACCCTCATACCCCGCCATATGCAGGAGGCATGGACCCTGGAGACTGTAGGAAACAGGGTAATGTTGTTGTGGTACAGATACTCACATTATTGTACCATATTTGCAACTCATTAAACCATATTGCAACAATTTCATATAAGCTTTCATCACTATAAACGATATTCGGGCTTTGGCTCATGTCTAACTTGTCTAAAGAATACACATGCACAAAACAGGAAGCTACAAACAAACATTTATGCAGAATGGCAGCATGATGGAACACGAAATATATATAATCAAAATAGATTTGCAAGCAAATAAATTAGATATCTGCAGAAGGTAACCTTCGGGCAATCAATGCAAACTCGTCATCCTCTTCGTCCTTTTCAACCTGCTCCTTTACTGCAGGTGAAAGAGAAACTGGAGATTTTCCATTTGCAGTGGGAAGGTTGTCTCCTGCCTCACTAGGTTTAGTGCTCAAATCTACTGATTCATGTTGCTGTGTACCAATTTGCCTTTCATGGTCTGGAAGAGGGGCACCGGATGCTATTAAATCATGTTTCGCAAGCACAGTTTGCAGAGAATCATTCATTTCAAGACCCTGCGAAAGAAGATTCTCATCCCTGATAAAATTAAGATCGTCAAAAACCACAACTATCAGAATTTTATTCATTCCACCGAATTTGATGACATGTAAAGACATCAATGGAGCAGAGGACTCACGAGGTCGTAGTAATCAATTGCATCAGCTTCTTCTGGTTTGCACGACAACTGTCAACGAGATCTATAATGAGTTCATCTTTCACAGCCTACGATCAAAAGCCATGAGAAACATGAGTTATAGCCTTAAAAGCATATTGTATTTCGTTCGTCCATGAACAAACCTTATGCGCATTTTACGCAGATATTGAGAAACGTAATAAGTTTTGCACGGAAATGCAAATTGATGAAAAATGTGGAGTCACAGACATGACGACCACATATCATATACAAAACCAAAAAGACTCAGTGTGCAAAGGATTGTTTATCCTGGACACCCCAAAATGGAAACCACTAAGTTTATTCATGGACAGAGGGAGTACTAGAATGAAGCAAATGCTCACTTATGACATACCATACGGTCACCAGGATTTACAGCTTGGAGCATATCATTCAAGAGCTCCAAGGCATTCCGCATAGACTCCAAGGTTGAAAAGCTGATCAGAACATAAGTACAGTGGACAACATTAAGACAGGAATTACACCCAGCAAAGTGCCATATGCCCAACAAACCACGTGGAGCTGAAATTGAGAAAATCACCTTAATCCTTCCCCCTCAGACCTCATGGCTTCATCCAGCCTCTGGGAAGAATCAGACGGCATGCCAAACCCAACTTGAGGAACCCTTGGCTGGTGGGTAACAGGCGGTGTAATCACGGGTGCTGCACGCTCAGGCCGCTCGGGAAATCGAATGCCACACCGCTGCCACACACATACAATAACATTGCAAATTAGAATGCTTACATCAAAAGACAGAATAACTGCTAAGGCATACAAGCTACAACACTGAGGTCATCAATACAACTAAAGAGACGAAAAATTAACCGGCGAGTTAAGCAACTACATCTATATGCTGTAGGACACTAGAACCTTGCCTCTTCATTTCAACAGAATAGTTGTTACTTCAGAAAAAAAATTACAAATTTAATCTAATAAATAAAGTTAAAATTACTTCCAACAGAAAAGATATAGTGAAATGCACAGTATAAACCTACATAACGAGGACCCGAGGTTGCCCTACAAATATCAGCAAATGATGTTCTATATATACCTTCTCGTTACATAACAATTAAATATAGGATATCATTGTCTTTATACGAAAAAAATTAGAAATCAAGATTTTCCTTAAACTAGCAATGTAACCCTCTATGAAAGACTCCATAGAAAAATAGTTGCACCTCTTAAACTATTTTTCTTTATTAGGTTAGGGAACAATGATGTCTAAAAGGAACTCATCTTTTGGATGAGCAAGAGTGCAGTACAGCTATGAGATCAGAAAACAACATTAACCCACAGCACCCACGTTCCCACTTAATTATAGTCGGACGTACCCTACATAACCCATGCTTTATTAGACACTTGGAGGATGTTGCTAAAAAATTCATGATTCAAATTGCATCGATCGACGGGCGACGGCTAGTACACAACAAAAGGGGCTCATCCAATAAAGTGAACCATTTTGCTTTACTACATCATATCGCAAAGCAAAAGAATAGTCGTCATTGGCTCCATCAAATAAGGAAATGCATGCTCTGAAGAAAAGAAGAAAAATAAAGAAAAAAACAACACCAAACTTACTCTAGTATTGGGAAAGCTCTAAGTTCCGCATTTCAAGGGAGAATAACAATAAATCTGAGAAACTACATCACTATGCAGCTAAGTAAATTGTTGCTAGACATGAAAGGCACTGAACAAAATATTGAACCCTTTTACAGAATATAAAGAAACTGCTTACCCTGAGTTCATCACATGCCCAATAATACTGAGAATATTTTCCACCAGGACTACCAAATGCCTCTTGCCAGGAATCCAGCAAAATCAGTATCTTGTCCCGCACATGCATGTCTCCCTGATAACCAATTATTTTCAGATATTACCAGACAAAAACGAAGTTCACAGAGCACACTTAAACAGCTACGCAGTAACAACGTATGAAGTATGACACAGGACAAACTTATACTCATAAATTAAAAGGGTTCAGTAAGAAATGCGCCTACCTCAACTGTAAAAACTAACTTTGTGCACAAGATACTAATTATGTCAAAGTATATTTGCCTATCAACTTTGCCTCACTAACTTCGTCAACTTGAAAGTTGAGAAGAAGAATTTGTACACCACTAACTATATAATAGGGAATCAGTGCGAGTATGGCGGGGGAGAGGGTACTGTGGTGAGAAAAAAATCATGTTGAAGATTTAGTTTGAGCTTTGGAATTTTACTTACCCTTTATCATTTCTACTTAAAGACTAATTTATTTATTTTTCCAAAAAAAAATGACTTGTACCCTTTTTGGTTTTACCAACACATTTTGCCACTTAAACCTTTATTTTCAAGCTTTTCATACTTTTATTTTAATTTTTACACACTTATTTTGTTAATCATTTATCTATTTTCTTTTACTTTGTTTCTTTAACTTTGACCATATTGGCGGATTCAAACTCCAATGGATTCGGATGATGATTCATGTTAGGCGACCTCAACCTATGTTGGGACTAAGGCTTTGTTGTTGTTGTTGGTGGTGGTGGTGGTTCTACAGACAACTTCTCCATCTTGACAAATTTACACCGTATCATCATAATGCCACAGCTTACCAAACCAGAATGTGGTAGCCTCATAAGACTACAACTACTGGTCATCCACAGTTGTACAAGTACATCACCAAAACACGTGCAAGAGTGTATACAAACTTGTGCCATTGTTTTAACATTAAACTACCCTCTGCAATGCACCAACAATATTATCATAGTCACATAAGTAGCACATTTAATGTATTACTCCCTCCTAATCAACTAGTAGTTTAGGTTTTTCTTTTTCAGCTTGTTCAACTAGTTGTTTACGTCTTCCTGTTTCGGCATGATTTGATATGAAATGTCTGTCACCACCCACTTGCACATGATTTAATATGACAAGTCTGTACCAAAAGCAAATGTAAACTTCTAGTTGAATAGGAGGGAGTATTACTCACATATCATTGAATCAGCCATTTGCTTACTTTACTGAGTGACATGACCAGATCTAGCTGGCACATGTGTTGTGCGAAATGGGGAAAAAAAAACTAGTATTCTAATTCGATCCTCTAGGCTTACTTTTAAGTTTTAACAGGTGTGAGGCGTGCCAATGTGTGAGGCGCGCTGAGGTGCAAGGACCCATGGTGATTAGGCGCTACAAGAGATACTTCAACAACTATTTTAAATCTACAAGAGGCATATTATGTTCAATCCACTAGGTAGCGTCTCCAACAAGTTGTCTACTGTAAAGCTTCACATTTCTAAATAAAAATATTGACCACAACAGCACTAAGGCCGATCTACGAGAGATCTTAAGTCTCAACATATCAAGAAGAACCCTATTTGCTTAGAAAAGAATCCTATTTTCTCTTACCTTTCCGGCTCTAGCTATTGCTCTCAATTAATATCACATCTTGTATTTATGAAGTTACAGTGAAGTCACATTCACAACATTTTGCTGATTAGGCAAAATATATACTACCAGTATATCAATTCAAAAATCTGTTAGTTTACCAAACCTCGAACAGCGAACTATCACTCTCTTCAATTAACGGATCACAGTATTACACTATACTCTTCAATTGACGGCTCACAGTATTACACTATATCGCATATAGCCTAAAAGGTTACATGAAAATAATGAGTATCCAAATGAAATGAAAATGTGTGAAATCAATAAACGAACACAAAGCTTAAAGCAACCAAAACTGGGATCAAGCTAAAACTTTGTGAAAAACCCAAAAATACAGATTACGCAAAAGAATTTATGATATGCTCGTAAATGCGAAATATCGAACCTTTTTTTTGACGATTTTAATCAACTCGTCCAAAATTTTGCGTTCCGCAATTTGATAATGAATGTACTCACCACAATTCTTCACCATGGTCTCCAGTAACTACAAAACTTATCCCACTTAAAATCCACTCTACCATAAACATATACATATAATTTCTCAATCAGAAAAACTAAAATAAGATCAAGGAAACAATGTATATTACCGTTAGAGTAAGTAATTGAACTTTAGGATTCTTGTGTTGTAACCTTCTCTTCACGCCTTTCAACATGTCTTTCGCCATCCTAATTAATTCAATCCAATATCAACAACATTTTCTATTACTATTTGGACCAAGATTCATTGTTCTTCGACTTTGGAATGCAAAGTAATAACGCAAAATAATTTACTAAATTCCTTGTGCTTCTTACTATTCCTAATATCATGAAGTAGAAGCGTGTCAAAGCATACTTCGATCGGGTCCTCCAAATACAGGTACACACCAATACCTTCACAAATTCTCATTTAAGGCGGGCACTATCCGTCTTAAGTTAAGTTAATACGTGTCAAATACATAACAAATCATGTCACTTGTTGCCTAGAAAACACCAAAAGTTGTGCCTTTATTACCACCATGTATTAGTATTTGACTCGTCAATACCTTTATTTAAGGTGAAGTTACGTAATCCAATCCCTAGGCAAAACATAAAGATACGGAGTAAAACGTTCTTTTACAAGGGAAAAATAACTAAAATGACAATCTCGAATATGACCAACTATACTAATTCTCCTATGAGACGGTCCCATGCTAATGTCTCATATTAATAGGTACCGAGTACTTGTTTTATTCCTTTTGTTCTCTTTGTTAATAATTTCATATGAGACCGTATCATCAATCAGCAAGTCTTGCCTAAGACGGGTACTATCCGTCTAAAGCATAAAGACGGGTCAAGTATTATCAAGTGGTGATACTAAATACAATTTTTGGTATTTGGTATGCATTAGGGTCCGCCTAAAATGAGAATTTGTGATTATTAATAGAGTAAAACATTGGCTTTCGAAACTCGTTGATAAATTAGGCACAAAATCTCAAATAAGACCGTTATATGACCGAGTTTATTTATTATCAATAATAATACTCTTTAGATGATTATGAATTAATCTAACATGCAAAATTTCCATCAATTCCAATCAATCAATCAATTCACATCAAAATTTCCAAAAATAGAGAGTAAAACAAAACAAAAAGGGTAATTTTTAGCAGACCACCTTACCCAAATTAAAAATTAAAAATAAATAAAAAATACTCCGTAGTAGAAATCAAGAAAGATGAAAATAAAAAGAAGTCAACAAAAAAAAATACCAATGATTAGAATTACAAAGATCGCAAATTTCCATGTTAATAGACCAATCAGGACTAAGAAGAAGGTCGCTTGTGGCCTTGTCGACTCGAACCGTGGCCGATGAAGACGACGGTGATGAAGTTAGGGACAAAGACGGAATCATCTTCACAACTCTTTTGCGTTGTTTTTTTGGAATTATTATTATTATTGTGTTTTGAATGAATGAATGAATTATTGATTGTTTCAAGGAATTTTATCAAACTCTATTGCTTTTTGGTTTTGATGAGAGGTTTGGGGATGGATAATTAAGTGGGACAAATGTGGACACCTATAGTGGGTTTTGTAGGACCCACCTCGCCTAAAAGTGGCCGAATTACTTTGGATACGTTTTTATGTGGCTAGCCTGTTACTTCAGACGGTTTTTTATTAAGTTATTGAAATACTTTATTTCAGAAGAATAGATATCGTGTAATATTATATACACCTTATTTATAAAGTTTTTACTATTTTATATACTAGGTTTGGTGTCTGGAACAATATTCTGTTCTTGCGTACTTGGCCGAGTGAGATTGGAACTCGACCGAGTAAGTCGTACTCGACCGAGTATGACGGATTTCGGGATTTAGTCGAACGGTAGATTAAGGGTTATTAAGAGGAATTAGTTTTCATAATTCAATTTACGCTTTCAAAATTACAAATCATAGTCTCTCAAACTCTCTTTAATTCCTCAAGAACACCTTTGATCATCTCGTGCTGCATCTGATCTATCACTGCTTTGGTTGATTGTTTTGGTAAGTATTCATGTTTGTAAATTGTTTACAAAGTATTTGCAACCCTAATTGAATTGGGGGAAAGGGAAAAATTATAATTGATTGTATGAATATTGATTGTTTAGGAGGGGACTTCATATAGGAACGCTTTTGGTTGCTTGTTTGATTATTGCGGATTTTCAATAAGGTAGGGTTTCCCTACTCTTTAATTGTGTATATTAATCATTGTGATAAGATGATTTATTATGAGATTATATGATTCTTGATATGTGATTGATGATGATGATGATGATGATGTTGATGGAGTTCGGGTTGGTGTTTGGAGATATTACTATGGTTACTATGGTTGCTGGTTTGGTTATTCCGTTGGAAGACGGATCACACCCCGAGTTCGCCCCTGTGGTTATCCCGCCACGTGGGGGGTGTGCACATTAATGTTTCGGGTTGTCTCGCTGCGGTGAAAGGGGCTTTCGACGCTTGTGGCTGCGGTCCAGGGTCAATTGGTGGTTTTTGTAAAGCAGGGATGGTAACCTGAGTCTGTTGAGGTGTCCGTTGCAGTGGCCCTCTGGTTTCTTTTTCCCTTGTGCTTATCTTGTACGTTGGTCGGTATATGCGAATACTGACCCCTATACTGTTTTAAAAATTTGTTGTGATCAATTAGGGGATGGTGAGCAGGTGATCGCAGGTAATCGATAGAGCTTCGTTGGGATCGAGGATGGGATCACTGCGTCGTGTCTTAGCTTTTGCCTAGTAGATAGAGTCATATACATTGTTTAGTTTCTATTACTTTATCATTTGTTGAGTTTGAATTGTTGGTAAGACGGTATGCCGTTTGTTTTGAGGACATGTATTTGAGTTAAACTATTTATTAAATAAAGTATTGTTTCTTTATTGCTTGTTTTGATATGTACTACTTCGGACAACCGAGATGGTAGCCCTTCCATGTGCTAAGGGGGTCTTGTAAATCACCTTGGTGTATGGGGGTGTTACATTATGCAAGACATGATGACCCTAAACTCTAATCCTCCCGTTATGGCGACGATGATATAATACGGTCCTAGTCTAAACCCGGCCAAACTCTCGGGATGGAACGTTTCCCGATTCGACATACGATACACGTTTCGCATCCAAGACTTGGTCGACAGAACGGAAGTCGGGTACCCCAAATTCGGCAGAACGACACGAAAGAGGCGGAAAGAGAATGAGTATACCAAATCCGGCACAACGGCAACGGAAAGGTTGTCAAACAAATGTCAAGCAAGTATGCTACATGCAATGACACCACCTCGCAAGAATACAACATTTGACGGTCGGGTCGATCAACGCTACGCGTTCGCTCCCCAACAAAAACGTTGTCATACTCTCATTAACATATGTAAAAGCACCTAGAATTTACCCCCATTGCTTCGACATCAAGTCAAACAAGTATAAATGTACAAACGGGAAATGATAGTTCGACTCCATCTAACAAACAAGACTCAACCGACTAGTCAACACATGACATACATGCGAGTGAAACATCGAATCTACCATTAAGCATGTGAGTGGTACATAATATAGATATACCAATGATAAACAAGGGTCAACACATTATACATACGCATAGACAAAGTTTATGAAACATAAAAAAATAAGAAACATAAATCTCATCTCAAAACAACATGTTTGGAATCAGTAAAAAACAAGGGTCAGCTTCAAACGATCATAACTAGAGTTCTAGACATGCAAATGCATAATTTTCAAGTGGAGGTTAAGCTTATCCTCTTACGGTTCTAACCGTAGGTCACACGCCCAAGACAGACAAGTAAGAAAGAAGATATGACCATTTACGAAAAGGGGTTGGTGTAGGAAAATTTCACTTGTCGACCCCCATACCATTTTTAGGCCATTTCGGACAAATTTTGTACCGCGCGAAATTTCGCTCGGTGGTTGGGTGAAATTTCACCCGCCGGCGTCACACGAGCCACAAACATGAATCTTCATCCATTTCCTAAGGTTTGAAGATGAATTTTTAAACTCCAAACTCAACACACAAGATCATACCACAAAAAAGACATGAACAAGGTTTAAAGACATTAAAAATCATCATCCAACTCAACACAACAAACCCAACTTTAACCAAATATTACAAACATCAACATTATTTCCAAACTCAAGGATTCATCGCCATATTTTCAACAATAACATGTCAACCAACATCATATGAGTCTCATTTAACATTCAACATACATAAACAATAAAAGTGAGATAAGCTCAACTTAAAGAACTCGTCTATATCATGTGAAATTCTAAACTAACACAAATAACTACACAAATATTGTAATATCGAGTAACCTGTCTATCTACATTACGTTGATTAGCTCTTCTAAGCTTCCAAAACTTCTCCTACGAGGTAGAATTATTCATCCGAGTCTTATTCATGGTCTCTTCTTAGCCAAGGAAATTTCATAATTTGAGGCGAAATTCAACCCTAAGAAAAAAGATGAGATTTTGAAGGTTAACAAAGACAAGACTTTCTTACTTGGAAAGAAAGAGAGTAAAAAAAGATGAAGTTTGGTACAAAAATCAAAGGATCTTGCTCATGGTTGACTTTAGTTTTAAAGGTTAAGAGATTTAATGAAGGTTTTTAAGATGTGAAAGTTGCTGGAAAATGAGATGGAAGGAATGAAATGAATAAGTTGTCTCATGAATATAAAACCTATAAGGAGCCCATTAAGGATCACTGGGCCCAAATGCTAAAATAGATTGGTTTCCACAAGAATTTCGCGTAGACTCCGATTTTGGACTCTAAACGGACAATTAAGAAGCAATTTCGACCCGACTAAAATAAAAATGAAATTCTCATAAAATTTAAAGCTAATAATAAAAACTTAGTGGTTTAAAATAATTTAACCAATAAAAATAAACGATAAAATTATTAAATCAACGGTTTTATTAATTTACCCACGATGATAAAATCGCGGGTGTTACATTGGTGACGCGGAAAAAACCGAGAAAGCAAGCGAAGCCACAACATCAACAACTTGTACCTTGCAATAGAAAGCAAACTAAGAGGAAGAGCTCGCATTGCTCCAAAGGCAAAAAAAATAAAAAAAGTTGATCAAATTACATGTCCTCCTAGTTGATTTGCTGGAACAAGAACCTCCAGATTTTGTCATTCTAGAGGAATTCTTTCCTGAAGGTTATCTCAACGAAGTTAAATCCAAGGATACCAAAGTGTTGGCCATTCTTAATGCCCTTCCAAAGCGTATGGGATGGAAGCAAATTTTTCACCATCCTGAAGAGATGCGTCAGCAAGTAGTCCAAGCTCTTTAAAACTTAGAATTGTAGAAGAAAAAGTAAAAGGCGCACGACAACCTGCAGAGAAAGCAACCGCCTTGTCATTTTTCGATGAAGATTTGTTGTTGGGATCAAAGCTCCTTAATAGGCCTCTGTACGTATCGGGATATATAAAAGGGAAGAAAGTTAACCGCATCTTAATCGATGGAGGGTCTGGTGTAAACCGCATGCCAAAGGCAACTATGATGGAGTTGGGCATTACAATGGATGGGCTATTCACTAGGCAAACAGTAATTCATGGCTTCGACCTGAATGTCGAACGCACCGTTAGTATAATTCATGTGAATCTTAGCATGGAGGATTTATCTTCTGACACCTTATTTCATGTTATCCACAGTTCCCCACAAAGACCTAGTTCAAGATGTTGTTAGGTAGACTCTGGAAGCTTAAAAATGGCGTGGTTGCTTCAAGTCTTCATCAATGTCTAAAGTATTATCAAGGAGGTGAACGAAAGATCAATGGTGATGTCAAGTCTTTTTTCTAAGGTCGATGCATTCTTCGCAGATGCAAAGTTCTTTGAGGAAAACGGCACTTTAAGTGAATTCCTACCATCCACTATCTCATCAACTGGGAAGGGAGACAAAGGCAATGAAGTTGTAGATTCTCCAAATACTTATCTCAACCATGTCAAGATCGAGAAAGGCCATAGTAGTCAATCAAAGAGCAACAACAAAGAAAACCAAGTCTTGCGAGCTAAGGAAGACAAACAACAAAAAAATGCAACTCTAGTGTTGCGATATATTCCAAAGTCACGACGCAAGGAAGGTGAAAGTCCTTTTGTGGAATGTAAAAGTTCAAATACTATGCCCAAGGATAAAGTCATGTCCAACCACGTAGTCAAGCAAGAGTGGATGGTAAAGGCCTAGGGGGTGAGCAAAACCGTATATAATATACGGTTTTCGAAACCGTATCGGATATCCGGTTTTAAAAATCTCAATTTTGAGTATTCTTATCCGATACGGATTTTTCGTATATCCGGAAACCGTATATCCGGTTTTTCCGTATATCCGGAAACCGTATATCCGTTTTTTCCGTATATCCGGAAACCGTATATCCGGTATCCGGTTTTTCATTTAATAATGTAAAATTTTATGTCTTATTTTTAATATTTTTTGTGATTTTATGATTTTTCTTAATAAGTTAAAAGAGTATCACATATTATAAGAATAAATAACTTAAAAATGTATAAAAGTAATAAGTTGAGTCACGGATATACTCGACGTATACTGATTTTATGATTTTATTTTTATATTTTATATTAAAAATAGGAACCGTATCGGAAATCGTATATCCGGTTTCAAATTCTGCCGATACGTATCCGATACGGTTTTTTATAAACCGTATCGTATATACGGAAATTCGTATCGGATATACGAAAATCCGTATAATTGAAACCGTATATCGTATCAGATACGTATAATAAAACCGTATCGTATATTTTTGCTCATCCCTAGGTAAAGCACATCATTCGCCTACCTAATGCAGTCAATAATCAAGTTGTGAGGCATGCTCCTGCAGGGTTTGTCCCATCATTAAGGAAGTCGTATGAGTGGCAAGAGAATGGTGTGTTCAATTCCAATGCATATAAGTTATTGGCCAAACTGAATATGACTTTGAAAATCCCGCTCCACTTGCCAATGTCATCAATATTGAGGCTTACGGTCTAAAGGAGACGCAAAGGAAACCTTTTAAAGAAGAAGGCAACTTCAGTGCTTTTAAGTTCGGTATAGGTTATGAATCTCTTGCACCTATAAAGATTGGAGCTCGTCTAAAAGAGGACACATTGTCCTCTCATACATCACAGCTGAAGAGCTCACTGAAGATGAGCTCCTCTCAGCCTTACAGACATGGCCATCTTGAGGGGGGCTGGGCCAGTCAGCTACACTGGCCGCCGACCCACTGCCCACCAGACATGACTTCCCTGCCATGCCGGCTTCCCATTGATGGATCATGGTCGGTCCACCGGTCGCCTGGTAAATGACAAGTAACGCACTGACTGACCACCTCGCGTAAAAACACCAAAAACAACGCAGCAACATACAGAGAGTTTCTGACGAAACCTTCCCCTTTGCTTCCAGCTTCAGCATACGGGCACCCTTGGCCGATCGTTGTGGCCGGCGGCCAGTCGATCGACCCAAATTGCCTTTTGTGCGTAATGAGATTTTGTGGGGTTTTTTTGTTCCTTGGTACACTATAAAAGACGGACGCATAACAATAAAATAGAGGACCCCAATATTATTAGACCTATTATTATTAGACTACTTTAGAGAGATATTAGACTAAAAATAAAATCCGTCTCACTAGATTATGAGCGGGATTTAGTGTAGATTAAATTAGCTTAGTTTTAATCTTTCCTATAATCTTTCCCCAAAATTAGTTTAATTTTGTAATAATTTACTTTACTCGGATTTTGTATGAAGAATTAAGTCGACAGATTTAGGTTTTATTCAAGTTCGTATCTTTTTCGTCTCATTTATGTTAATCGGCAAAAATTGTGGGAAATCGGTATTACCACAAAACAATTATAATAGGATTATAACGAAAAGTAATAATTTGATATTGCTAGTCATAAACGAAAACAATAAGAATAGTAGAGATTTAGTAATCAACCTCCGGTCCTAGCAATTGGCGTAAAGAACAGAGATATCAAAGTAGATATCCTCCTAATCGTTGCACCTAAGATGCTCCGAGAAATACCCTTTTCTTTTGCTAGAAAGTAATACAAAAGTTACTGCTAACCTTTTGTTTTGTGTTTGTCAAAAGTTACAGTTAACTTTTGTCAGTTTGTGTGATTTTTAGATGAGATGGAGGCAGAGAGAGAGAATTAGGTTAGAAAACAAAAACACTTTTTTTCTCCTCCTTCTTTTATCCCCACGGCACTTTTTTTGTAGGTTTTTATATGAGGGGATTTTTATGTCTCCTCAAACTAACTACCCATTGACCCGAAAACCCGAGTGTATCTGGATACCGTGTTTCGGTCATTTTAGCTTCCAATATAATGTAATATCTTATAATCGTCGTTTTACACGGACCGACATTATAATCCGTCATTAATTATAAATATCCGTATATTTATAATTTGCCAATTAATTATAACGGTTTATGTTTAATTAGCTTACATTATATACTATAATTAAATATAACTTTTTATATTCAATTTTACGAATGACAGTTAATTCGTCTCAGCTAACTTTCGTCTCATCATCACATTGACTAACTTTTTAGTCAATTACACTGACTAACCTTTTAGTCATATAATAGGGTATCAATATGATTATTTTCTCAAATAATCACATCTCTCAAACACATCCTATAGGTGTGACTTTTAGGGACCAGTTGATCACCGCCATCTGTATGACAATAACGTCAAACTTATCTAGCAAGCCCACCGTTATTGATAAACGTTAATCAACTGATTATTATACAAAGTATACCCTGTGAACCTACAGAGATTTATTTATGTTATTGCACTAACTGTGGAGGACACTGGCTCCAACAATCTCCCACTTGTCCGTACAAGTGTCTGTGCGATAACCGATTCTCATATCCATAATAAATTTCTCCCACTCAATGTAAACCAATTTGCAAAGTCCGTATTCACAAAGGTCGTAGTTTACAAGTGATCAGTATCAAGAGTTTTTTCCTCTCCCTCCCCGACTAGAGAGTAACTTAAACTGATAAACGAATCTCAGTCGGGCATGGTCATCATTTTCAGTTCCAGCTCCTCGAGTGGCCCTGAGAAATATCATATCCTGATAAAGGTTGGATATTTTCTTCAACTCGAATCTTGCAGATACAAGCGCAGTATGAAATGACCCAGTGAAAATCTCCTTAGCCTCCTGTTACGGTCGACCATGAGAAAGAAACCAAAGTCACCCAAAAACTGCCTTTATCTCAAGAGACAGTCGATAGTCAAAAGAATCGACTCTAGGAACAATATGGATGTCCTATCCACGACCTGGCACCTAATGTTCCGAAACATTTAGGACTCCATAACGTCGTCACAAAATGTCCTGCGCAATATCATTATAACCCGCATCTGTGATCGATCAGTCAACAGTTTGACTTATGGCTCGTTGAACCCACCATCAATCGACGTCACAAAATAATTGCCAGAGTTATCAGCTCATGTAGGCAATTACGGACCAAAACAAATCTAATGTAATTCAGTTCACTTTGTGGTGTTCAATGTTGTCCGTACAACCCACATGAAAAACAAAATATAAACAAAACGATGATTTTATAGATAGTTTTTATGAAAAAGATACAGGTGTCTAATCCATACAAAACAACTAATACAACTCAGGAACACGTTTGATCCCCATGGAAATAACGTGCCCTTCATGTTTATCATATCTCAATGGTTTAGTGAGAGGATCTGCGCCGTTGTCATCCGTAGCAATCTTGTCTATCACTATCTCCCTTTGCTGGGCTCCACATAAGCTCGATCATGTGAGCCTTCGTTGTACATGCTAGACGTGTTTGCTGGGACTTGGGCCGTCCTTAGCCTGGAAGATGGCACCACTATTATCAACAATTACCAATGGTGATCGGGTCATCCTAACTGGACTACATTTAGTCCTGGTAAGAATGACGCTCATATTAGCTTCCTTCGCAGCCTCTGAAGCAGCATAGTACTCGGACTCAGTCGTAGAATTTGCTATAACACTTTGTTTGGAGCTTTTCCAGCTGACCGCAGCGCCATTAAGAGTAAAAACGAATCCAGACTTAGATTTCGAGTCATCTCGATCCGTTTGGAAGCTAGCATCTGCGTAACCGATTGCGCATAGCTCAGTGTCACCTCCATAAGTCAATACCCAATCCGTAGTCCTCCGTAGGTACTTAAGGATATTCTTAACAGCCATCCAGTGTGTTTCACCTGGATTGCCTTGGTATCGACTTGTCATACTCAATGCATATGCCCATACGTCTGGACGTGTGCATATCATGTCCTCCATACATGATCGATCCTATAGCTGATGCATAAGAAATCCGACTCATGCGCTCGACCTCTTCCGATGTCTTTGGTGCCTGAGCTTTACTCAAATGCACCCCAGAGACCATTGGAAGGTTCCCCTTCTTGGAGTTGGTCATGCTGAACCTCTCAAGAATCGTATCTATATAAGACTCCTGACTGAGGGATAACATCCGTCGTGATCTATCTCTTTAGATACGGATCCCCAAAATTCTTTGTGCTTCACCCAGATCTTTCATCTGGAAATGGTTCTTTAACCAAACTTTTACCGAAGTTAAGAGAGGTATGTCATTCCCAATCAAGAGTATGTCATCGACATACAATATTAGGAAGACAATCTTTCTCCCACTCGACTTGATATATAAGCATGGTTCCTCGACCGATCGAGTAAATCCATTCTCTTTTATCACCTAGTCGAAACGATGATTCCAACTCCGTGAAGCCTGCTTAAGTCCATAGATGGAACGCTTAAGCTTGCATACCTTCTTAGGATTCTTAGGATCAATGAAACCTTCGGGTTGTACCATGTACAACTCCTCCTCCAAATAACCGTTTAAGAAGGCCGTTTTCACATCCATCTGCCAAATTTCATAGTCATGAAAAGCGGCATTCGCTAAGATTATCCGAATGGAACGCATCATGACTACGGGTGCAAAGATTTCATCATAATGCAATCCGTGCACTTGAGTGAAACCCTTTGCCACTAGTCGTGCCTTGTATGTATCTGGTTGTTCTTCTACAAAATGCTTTATCTTGTAAAGCCATTTGCACTGAAGAGGCCGAACCTTATCAGGTAAGTCAACCAGATCCCATACGTCATTCTCATACATAGAGTCCATCTCGGATTGCATGGCATCAAGCCATAGCTTAGAGTCGGAACAGGTCACATCACCTTTATAGGTAGCGGGTTCGTTACTCTCTAGGAATAAAACGTCATCACTCTCATTCTCCTCGACCATACCAATGTATCTGTCTGGAGGAATAGAGTGTCTACCCGACCTCCTCGGTTCCAAAGGAATATTAACCGCAGCTGATGATGAAGGAACAGTTTCTTCCATTGGTTGCTCGGTTGTTGGTTCTTGAATCTCCGACAGTTCGAAGGTTCCATTACTTGTCCTATTCTCGAGAAATTCTTTCTCTAAGAACGTCGCACCTCTAGCCGCAAACAAAAACTCGATGTTCGGGAGCTAGTAAAAGTAATGACCAAACAGCCCTTTTGGATAACCAATACGTTGCCTTGACCGACTCGTGGGCCGAGCTTATCGTCAGGTCTCCACTGGACATAAGCCTCGCAGCCCCAAACCCGAAAAAGGACAAGTTAGGGACCGTTCCCTCATAATCAATATGGAGTCTTGTCCTACAGCTTTAGACGGACTTTCGTTAAGTTTAGAGCAGCTGACAAAAGAGCATAACCCCACAATGAATCAGGCACAACCGTGTGACTCATCATGGATCGAACCATATCAAGCAATGTTCGATTTCTCCGTTCGGACACACCATTCAATTGTGGTGTTCCAGGTGGAGTTAACTGTAGTACTACACCACAGTCTTTAATGTGTCGATCAAACTCCTTCGAAAGATATTCGCCACCACGATCCGAACGTAGTGCTTTAATCTTTCTATCCAGCTGGTTTTCAACCTTATTCTGGAATTCCTTGAACTTGTCAAAGGACTCACTTTTGTGCTTCATTAAGTAGACATAACAATATCTACTCAAATCGTCCGTGAAAGTGATAAAATATCTATAGCCATCTCTAGCGTTGATTGACATAGGTCCACACACATCAGTATGTATGAGTCCTAATAGGTCAGCAGCGCGCATTCCAACACCTTTGAAGGAAATTCGAGTCATTTTGCCTATGAGACATGCTTCACACGTGCCAAAAGATTCATAGTCAAATGGGGAGATAGTCCCATTATCAATGAGCTTCTTCACGCGTTTTTCATTTATGTGTCCCATACGGCAATGCCATAAATTGGTTTGATCTTTGTCACCAACCTTTGCTTTCTTACTACTCACATGCATTATATCTGTGGTTTGATCTAAAACATAAATCACATTCATGGAAACTGCTTTACCATAAATCATTTCGTTTAAAGAGAAAATACAGCTATTATCCTTTATTACAAACGAAAAACCGTCCTTATCAAGTACGGAAACTGAAATAATGTTCTTAGATAAAAACTGGGTACATAGTAACAGTTTATTCAGAATCAACCAAATCCACGCGGGATTTGGATTACATATTGTTCCCACTGAAAAACTGCAGCTACTCTTGCTCATTCCCACTCGAAGTCCAACTCACCCATGCGAGAGTTGTGATGTTGCTTAGGCCCTGCAAATGATTGACAGATGAGAACCAACAACCAGTATTAGTACCCAAGTTCCGAAACTTGCATGGTTAATCTCAATCATATGAATAAAAGAAGAAGACATACCAACAGGAGAGACGCGGCCTGCTTTTATGTCCTCACGGTACACGAGGCAGTTCCTCCTCCAATGCCCAAACTTGTGGCAGTGGTGGCACTACACGTTACCTTCATCGCTCTTTGTCTTGCCTTGTGAGCTACCGCTAGTCTCACCAGGCCCACTCTTGCCTTGCCCTGGCTTTTTGAATTTCGGCTTCCCTACCACAGCTAGGTTGTCCTTAGCCTTGCCCATACCTTTGCCCTTGTTGGCAATCATGAGAACGTCCTTTTTTTCGACTCCCACTGATTTCAGATCACTCTCTGTCTGTACAAGGAGTGAGTGGAGCTGATGAAGACTCTTCTTCATATCATTCATATAGTAATTTGCCCTGAAAAGGGCAAAACCATCATGAAGTGAATGAAGAACGCGGTCTATGACGATCTTCTCATCGATTTTGCAACCAAGTGCCTCCAGTTTCTCGACATTCTCAATCATGTCAAGAATGTGTGGGCTAACTGCTTGGCCCTTCTGGAGTTTCGCTTCAAATAAGCGACAGGTATGCTCATAGCTAACGATCCTCGGAGCTTTCGAGAACTCGTTAGAGAGCGTGGTGAAAATCTTGTTTGCACCTTGGGCAATGAATCGCCTTTGCAAATTTGATTCCATTGAAAAGATGAGTACGCTCTTTATCGCACCCGCCTCCATTACGAAATCACTATAAGCAAGTGATTCATTTGCTCCTGCATTGGGGCCTGGGTTTGGCGGTAGTGGCTCAGTCAAGTACTTGAGCTTACCGTCAGCAATGGCTGCATTCCGTAATGCCGCCTCCCAGTCCGCAAAGTTTGACCCATCATTCTTCAGTCGCGTGGACTGATTCATGTTGTCAATAAAGATCTTTAGCCAGGACTCGCGAGCGAGTGTAGCACTTGGCATTGGGTCGTCTGTACGTCCAGCCATTTGTTATTTTAAGCAGTTATATCTGTATATAACGGATTCAAGAAACTGTGAAAAGAAAATAAATATGATAAGTTTCATCGTTTTGAATTTGAGTCTAATGAAAAACTGATTAATTCGATGACTCGTGCATTTATACAATTGACCTCCCTCAAGAGTTATATAAATGATCCCAAGACTCAATTTCTGTAAATTGATAAGCCAACCTCTTGGCTAATTCTATTTTTAGAATTCCTGGTCGATAAATTTTTGTAAATTCTATCTTTAGTCCATCATAATCACGAGATATTACTCGTACTATAATGTTGAGATAAAATAGGTCAACACTCACTACTTACCCAACGTAGAAGGGGTCATATTATGACTTCCGACGAAGAAGGGGCTCATAGTAGCTTTCCCTATAAAGACTAGTCTCACTTTTATTTATAGGGGAAGGTCCCATCATCTTAACTTAAATTCATTTTAAGTGAACGAATGTCTAGCAACTCGAGAATGATTTAACTAAGGTGATGGCCCTAAAAGCGAGTGACATTTGTATGTCCATGATTAAAATATTCAAACTATATGAATCATTTTCATGCATTTTTATTAGGTGGTTTGGTTTAGGCGGAATATGATGCAATTATCTATCATGTGATGGAAAGCAAACGAGAATGAAAAACGTAAAAGGAAAAACATGTCCTAGTGTGGCCTATCCTACCAAAAAGAATGAAATACAACTTGGAATCCAACCGATTGGACCCTCGAAGCTTGACTTGATCACCCTTCTTGGTCCATGTAGCGGGAGTGAGCTCCAATCTCCATCTTTAGTCTTCTTTGAAATTACAACAAATAAAATTACATAGATCCTATTTATTACATACTAATTTCAAAACCCAAAACTAAAAATTATGGAGATTCGAGATCTCAAAATACATCCAAGACTATGTTACCATCATTACGGTAACACAATCTACTAAGGCCACACTAAGTTACAACTGATTGTAAAAATACGTTAAAAATTCATTCAAACATTCCAAAAGACATTATAAAAGCACCAACTAAAATAAAACATGCAAGACATAATACATTTATTACGATGTTTTATTATCCAAACCACCCTTTCAACATAGATTATAATTATGTGGTAATTCTGTAATTACCCACATTAATTACAACCTCAATTCATTTTACTGATAAAATGAACAATCCTAAACATTTCAAACTGCTTTAAAATGCAAGATATTTAGCATATGTGAACCGTTTCACATTAATTATACGCAATCCGAATAATGTACAATTAAAGGCCCAAAAACTTGAACACGAAAAACAGTTTTTTTTTTTTTTTTTTTTTTAAGCAGAAAGTTTTTCGGCAAAAATTTTATTTTTTCAGCAAAACGGTCCTTATCGACAAAATAGGGAAAAATAATATCCTTTCTAATGATAAACTCATTCAACATCATTTCCATTTTCATTTTAATCTAATCTTTATTAAATTAAAACATCTACAAATCTATTGTATGTTATTTTAACAGATAAAAATAACAAAATAAATCTAAATGAAAACGAATACGAAAGGAAATACGATTCTGTAAAGTACTCGATCGAGAAGAAATTAAACAATAAAGTCTCTCGATCGACTAATTCTTCCTAGTCGACAAACAGGGACCTCGATCGAGTATAAACATTACTCGATCGACCAAAAATTTGAGAAAACTGCTCGATCGAGCGAACACAAGTACTCGATCGACCAAAAAATTGAGAAAACTGCTCGATCGAGTGAACACAAGTACTCGATCGACCAAAAACTCACAAAAACTGCTCGATCGAGACACTAAAGTCCTCGATCGAGTCAAACACACAGCGGCATAAACAGTTTCGGTTTATGAAATCAAATTAACACAATTTCGTGGCCTATGCTCTGATACCACTTGT
Organism: Heliosperma pusillum; assembly: GCA_022085475.1. Lineage (NCBI taxonomy): Eukaryota > Viridiplantae > Streptophyta > Magnoliopsida > Caryophyllales > Caryophyllaceae > Heliosperma > Heliosperma pusillum. The sequence continues at coordinate 59,098 of JAIUZE010010992.1, forward strand.
GGGAAATCGGTATTACCACAATACAATTATTATAGGATTATAACGAAAAGTAATAATTTGATTATCAAGTCATAAACGAAAACAAAGAAAAGATTTAGAAATCAACCTCGGTCCTAGCAATAGGCGTAAAGAACAGAGATATCAAGGTAGATATCCTCCTAATCGTTGCACCCAAGATGCTTCGAGAAATACCCTTTTCTTTTGCTAGAAAGTAAACCCCTTACAAGATCTCACTGTTGAGAAGAAGGGTTTTGTGTTTTGTCAAAAGTTACTGATAACATTTGTCTTTTTGTGATTTTGTTGAGATGGAGGCAGTCAGTGAGAATGCAATTAGGTTTTTAGAATTTTCTTCACCCTTCTCTTTTTCTCACGGCACATTTGGGTTTTTATATGAGGAGATTTGGTCTCCTCAAAATAACTACCCATTGACTAAAAACCGAGTGTATCTGGATACATTCGTTTTTGGTCATTTTAACTTCCAATATAATGTAATATATTATAATCGTCGTTTTACATGGACCGACATTATAATCCGTCATTAATTATAAATATCCGTATATTTATAATTTGCCAATTAATTATAACTGTTTATGTTTAATTAGCTTACATTATATACTATAATTAAATATAACTTTTTATATTCAATTTTACGAATTACAGTTAATTCGTCTCAGCTAACTTTCGTCTCATCATCACATTGACTAACCTTTTAGTCAATTACACTGACTAACCTTTTAGTCATATAATAGGGTATCAATATGATTATTTTCTCAAATAATCACATCTCTCAAACACATCCTATAGGTGTGACTTTTAGGACCAGTTGATCACCGCCATCTGTATGACAATAACGTCAAACTTATCTAGCAAGCCAACCGTTATTGATAAACGTTAATCAACTGATTATTATACAAAGTATACCCTGTGAACCTACAGAGATTTATTTATGTTATTGCACTAACTGTGGAGGACACTGGCTCCAACAGTTGAGTGATGAAGAAGTATTAAGGAGGTTTGTTGAAAACCGAAGGAGGAAAGGGAAAAGGCAAAGTCGTTGAGAGTGATGACGATGTTGGAATCAACCGAAGGATCCTAACCCGTGCCAAAGGGAATAAGCAAAAAATTGAGGAAATTGAAAAATACGATGAAGTCGATGAATCGATGGGTGTTTTGATGGCTATTGAGCAACCCTTGGACGAGAATAAAACCAAGGCACTCAAGATTCTCCGAGACCTCCGCTTTCCCAAGGTTATTTTCGATTGTTGCAAGCATGTGATACAGGGTAGTTTTCAATCTGGTCGACGCTATGACATTGCATGGTATGACTCTTCACCCGCTTTTAAATTATTTAAAGAAGCAATATTTACTCAAAAGTGGGAAACTGTCTTGAATACTATGGTAGAGTCTACAAGGCATAGTTGGTGTAGTTGTATACCGAGGTGAGAGTCGACTTTCCCTACAATTCTCTTACCGCCGTGATAAACAATAAACCGCTTTGTCATAGTATAGAGGAGGTGGGTGAATTCTTGATGTCCCCACAACCGTTTTGTCTACATATCCTAAGAGTGGGTGGCAAACAATTGATGGTATTACTTCATTAATCGTGACAAAATGTTTTAGTCCCAATGCTACATCCTCCACCACATTTCGGTTCGTGATTTAAAGATTCATGATAGGTTCTTTTTTAATTTGATTTATCGAACCTTGATACCGTGAAGTGGGAGCCGTGGGAAGTGTTTGGTGTTGTAAATGTGGTTGATCTTTTGTCTTGCTAAGAATTATGAAATCAATTTGCCCGCTTTAATGTTCTTTCATATTGATCAAATTGCCAAGATGGTTGAAAAGCGGAAAATTTTTAGTACCACCGTGTTAGCATATGGGACGTGGCTGTCACAAATATTTGAGGAAAAGGAAATTGTTGATTCTACAAGCTTTGGGGTTGATAATCTTTTTGATACGATGAATGCAGGTATGTTGTCTCGTATGTTCTTGCAAATTAGGAATGGCAAACTTGATCGAAGGTGGCCCGGTAAGGCTAGTTTGTTCTCATCTACTTCGGCTCCACCTATTGAACTTGCTCCGGTTAAAAACGATCTTATGGAGATTCTTAGTCTCCTTCACTCACTCACTAGTGAAGTTGTGGGTATGCGTGTGTAGTGGGCCGAGGTGAAGAATCAAAATGAAGAATTGATTGCGGTGATGGTCTTGTAGAGAATGGCATGTCCGAGGATGGAGAAGAGGAAGATGCCAAGCTCCGAGATCGATCCTACCCTACCTAAGACTACCTATCTTTTGTCATGCCTATGCCAAGCCTTAATCGTTTTAGCTCCTTGGCTTTTATGTTTGTGATATTTTTCTTAAACTTGGTTTTGTTGTTAATCATTGAACAATTGGCTATGTATGACTCTAATTGTTATGCTTAGACTTTTAATTTTTCCACTTGATGATGTCAAGAGGGGGAAGTTGTTAAAATTTTGTGCATGTGTGATCCAATGACTCTTAGGCTTGCGTTCACCGTAAATATGTTAGCTTAGCGATTTGAAATTCTACTTAGGTTAGTATCGACTTGACCAAATTACCTTGACCATGTATGCATCTTATCTTGATCATGATTTGACTTGTGATATGTTTAGACATGTGAACCATGATCATAGATTGAGGGAGAAGAACACATTCAATTTTATTTGTCTTGCCATCATCAAAGGGGGAAATTGTTGAGACCATTTCTAGATTAGATTGGTTGATGATGCCTTAAGACAAATTAATCTTATTGCTAATATAATGTGTGCCTCTTAAGTTATAATCTTATAGCTATGGAAGCTCTACCAATCATTCAAGGTTGCACAAGAAGATCAAGACATGAAGATCGTCATTGTTAGAGTCATAGTGTTGTATAAAGAAATCATTGAACTTGATATTTGCTAAGGGCTTCAAAACTAACAGTGGATGGAGCCCACTATGGTTTCTGGCTCTGAAATATTTCGAAAATATTTAAACTCTTGAAAACTGATTTCCAAACTTTTGATCAACATTTTACATCTCTGAAAATCTGGTTTGATCTTTATAATATTGATCAAAGCTTTTGGTGTCTTGCACAAGAGGTAGCTTGCACAATAAGACACTTACCAAAAATGAGTTGTTTACGTTTTCTATATTTGGCAATGTTTATGGTTCCCATAAACACTACCAAATTAGCTCTTTCTTGATGAAAAACTTAACCCATACTTGTGTATGTGTGAGCAACAAGATTATGCATACTAGTAAACTAGATTACTTGTGCAAGAAACTCGTTTCATTGCACAAGGGGTCTCAGTTTTACTTGTGTAGAAATCACCATTGTTTTGTTGTTCAAGCTTCAATTGTTTATTATTTTTAAACACTTGTACATAAATATGGTGTGTTATTTTTAGTGCAAAGTATACTCTACATTACAATATAAATACAATGCTAATTTCATTTGAACAAGTGTGCAACAACAAACATTTAAACATAAAGACTTTGAGTTTTATCGAGTAAATTGTCTTTGCAAAAACCGTTTAACTTTTCTATCTTGAATCTTTTGAAAGACAAATTTTTTGAAGTCTTTAATCAAAGAGCTAGTTCATTTCATCAAAGCATGTATTGTGTTCAATGATCTCGTGCTATTACTTAATCGTTTTCTCCTCCGTTCATTTTGTGAACATATTGAGAAACACAAGTCTTGTAACAAACGAGTAGAACGAGTCTTAAGATAGAGTTATCTTGAGCAACTAGCAACTCGAAAGAGTTAGGGAAGTCTCTGGGCGGAGTGGCCTTGAGAAAATAGCAACTTGAGAGAGTTGGGGAAGTCTCTTAGTGGAGTAGCTTTGAGCACAAGTCTTATTGCAGAGTAGCTTTAAGAAAATAGCGTCTGGAGTAGGTTAGGGAGTTGTTTTATTGTTCGAGGTCTTATGTTGTATGAGTTTACTTCTAAGATGTTGAATAAAATAGCGTTGCAGGTAGGTCGCGGAGTAGTGACCAAACTAATTTTAAAAACATCTTTGAGTTTTGTCTATTTACGTTTTTATTTCTGATGCACTCTGAATACACTGTTGATTCCACTGTGACTTATGCTTGCTGAATCGTTGTTGTATAATTCATACTTTCTAAATCTGAGTATCAACTTCTCCTTACATCTAAGTATTGTCTAAGTGATCAAAGAGTTTAAAAGAAGCTTCTAATTAAGCTTAAATTTTTTTAAATAGACACCTAATTCACCCCCTCCCCCTCTTAGGTGTTCTCGCCGTTCTCTTCAATATAGCGTAGCTAAATTTACAAAATCAATTCGCTATTTATGTATTACTTTTCCATCCATCCGTACGCCGTTGGGATCTGCAGTTTTATGCTATGTGTTTGTGTCTATGTTTGCAAAGATATTTTTTTTTTCGAATTTGTTGTTTACTTATAAGGACTAATATATTCGTTCACTTTATTAAATCCATGTATTTTATATTCGTAAGCGTGAGCGTTGTTGAATACATGACATCCACTTCATACGCACATGAGACATGTAGCATGTGTAACAAAGATACTCCATGTTCTACTACGGGTAACTAAGCTGTTTTGACATAGATTTTATCCTTGATGATTTATAATTTATGCTGCTTACATTATCTTATTTTAACTTTCTACCTCTCTCATACTTAAGGAAAGAGTAAACCACTTAGTAAACCATATATCCTTCCTTTGCTGTCAACTTGTCCATGTTGTGGTGCAATTTTTTTTTGAAATGAATCACTGCACTTCTGTTGCAAGCAGGGTGAAATACATCTTCCATATAACTTAGTTCCAGAGGCGTTAAGACGCATTTTCTTATCCGTAGATGAGATATCGAAAAATTTAGGAGAATATATAATGTTCTACAATAGTTCGTTTTCATTTACTTCTCTTAGGGTTAAGAAAGATCACGAATTCGCTCATACAAATCGTGGAATTTACACTTTTAGAGTTCAAGGTCAAGTTTTACATTTTATCGACGACATTTTGCGACCGGAAGAATGCCCAAGGTATATCCAGTTGTATTTCTACGACGCAGATTACGAAATGATGCATCCCTGGCAAATTACCCTAGATTTTCAAAGAAGGGTGATCGATGTGCTAATGAATGTCATGGATTCTAATCCATATGCAAATTTTTTACGATCTCTATGAACCCTTGGAGTATTGGAAGAAACTCGTATTTTAATACGTGCAGATCCGACGCATGACCAGCGTACACATAACACACCGACAACGTCGCATAACACAGCTATTTGGGTTGAAGATGACACAATACCTCAACCATTAAAACATGATATTTCGCCTTAACACCTCTGGAATTGAGTTAGATGGAAGATGACACAATACCTCAACCATTAAAACATGATATAATTGCCTATGCATTATGGTTGTTATGATCCTCTACATTATCCTCTTTTATTCCCTTTCGTAGAAACGGGTTGGCATCACGCCATATACAGGCGTAGCTACGGAAGAAATCGTCGACGTGACTATCCTACATTTCCTATCAGTGAAGTCCTTATTTAATCAGTTGATTCTTTAATTGAGAGCGAAGATCAAGCTTAGTTCCGGTTTTAGTTGAATGTACGTTTTGCTTTAATATCAACCTATAAGTCACACCTTCATAACATGTCGTATTTTTTTTTTTATGTTTTATACAGTCGCTCATACATCTAACACAGAAGATGAAGTCTCTTGTCGGGAATATTATTGTTATCGCCTTCAGATACGCATCTACGATAATTCTATTTTACTACGATAATGGAGGCTTCTTAACAATTATAGACAGTTATAGACAGTTACAATGCCGGCAAAACAAATGCGTCAAATATCCGTCACCGTTATATTTTGCTAGCAGGTTTTATTGGTTGCGATCATGATTTGCGTAGTAGATACTTTAATTCAATGGGTTTAGTTCAGCCATACGGAAAACCTGATATTTTCGTGACGATGACATGTAATGCCCATTTGCCTGAAATTGAACGCGAATTATTTCTGTTTGAAGAAGCATAAAACAGGCCGGATCTAACAATTAGAATTTTCAGGGCAAAACTATTGGAAGTGAAGAAAGAAATTACGAAGAAAAAATTGTTCGGAAAAGTTGCGTGTTACGTATATATTATTGAATTTCATAAAAGAGGTTTCACTTACGCTCATTTTCTTATAATATTGGATTCAGATAGTAGAGTTACAACGCTGGAACAGTACGATAACTATGTCTCTGCTGAGATTCCTGATGCTTATGTGAATGGTCATCTTCATGCGGCAGTTCTAAAGCATATGATGCATGGACTGTGTGGACGCGCTTTTCCAAATAATCCTTGTATGATAAATTCCAAATGCAAGAACCATTATCCTCGTGATTACCTGAAATTACAAATAATGGCCACAAATCTTATCCAATCTATCGTCGCCATTTTGACGGTAGAGTTGCTGTGGTGCGTAGAGTATCTCTTGATAACAGATTGGTATTTCCTTATAATCCATTTTTATTATCAAAGTACGACTCTCACATTAACGCTGAAATTTGCTCCACCGTAAAGGCTGTGAAGTATTTATATAAGTATGTTTACAAAGGGTGTGATCGAGTTTCTTTTGTTGTTAGTGATGACCATAATCAACAGGTTGTTGACAAAATTGCAGCGTATCCGAATGCACGGTGGGTTTCTTCTCTCGAAGCCACGTGGCGCATTTTTAGTTACCATTTAAATGAGATATATCCTAACATTGTCGTATTACATGTTCATCTTCCAAATATGCAAAGTGTTACGTTCCGTTCTTTCGTGAATCGGCTTATCGTAGAGGACTTCTTCAGTCAGATAATTCTACTGGCCATACATTTTGCTTTACGACTTCTCTTTGGCACTTTTATAATATATTGTCAACCCAAAAATTTAAAGGAGTTATCACATAAATTTTTTACAGAGGTATCTGAATATTTTGCTTTCACTTTTCCATCACAACTCTTCCGTGTCCGACGTATGACTCTAAAAAGCATTGTTTGCATTGTTGAATCTATGGAAAAAAGTATCACGCGTTTTGATTTAGGCGATCTTTTAATAGAAGACACTGATGTTGAGCAACGCCTCGCGAAATAGATTGAAGAAGAGCTATATATTTCTATTACAGCTGAAGACCTTAATGGAGTTAACTTGCTTAACACCGAACAAAAAAGGCGTATAATACTAGTTATAGTCGAGTTATGCAAAAAAAAACATGGAGCCTTCTTTCTCGATGGCCCTAGGTGGAACAAGAAAAACGTTTCAGGATTATACTTGTAAATATATGGGCAAAAGGCATTATTGCTCTTGTTTTTGCCAGATCTGGAACCGGTGCTTCCAACATTGCGGGTGGTATGACAGCCAATTCGCGATTTAAAATTCCTTTACATAACGAAGAAAATCAAAGTTCCCAGATCTCTAAGAAAAGTGGTCTTGGAGAGTTGATTCGTACATATCCTTTAATAATATGGGATGAGGCTTCATTGGCTAGATGATAATGTAGAGTTGACCGTCTCTTTCTTTCATATAACATAGATTTTAAATGGGATAACTAAACGAGTGTATTTGGAAGAACATACTCGTTTAGAATTATCGAATAACCTAGTGGTATCAAGTAGGGATGTCAATGATTGGGTTCGGGTCGGGTGAAGCCTAATTCGTCATCCACTTGTCACTTTAAAATCTTATCCATCCCATCCGCCATTCGTAAAACTTATCATCCGTCATCCATCCATCTAGCATTTGTGGATGAAATGGGTGGATCGGGTAATAAACGAGGGATTGTGTAATCTTTCAAGTTAAAAAAGGATGATTTCTTGCTCTCTAAGAAAAATAAAGTTAGATAAATATTTTAGTTTAACTTCCGAGTGTGTAGTTTCACAAAATATAAATTTAGAGAGTAGAAAAATTTTAAATTTGAATATTTTATATCTTAACAATATATATCCATCCCCTCTATTTACTAAAAGATTAACTCATCTCCAAATTTTCCCGCTCAATATTCCCTCCTAAGTGACACTCTAATATAAAATACTTGCCTTCTGAGAATTGATCTCACTATCTGTATTTAGTCTTATACAATATTTACCTCCTAATTAATTATATAACATAAATATTAATGGTAATTATGCTCACGGTTTTTTTATAAACTGTTTTTTAGATTTTTATAAACAAAGATAATTCTTTACCAGTTTAAAAAAATAAATAAATATTAATTATCGTCAAATTCTATAATATTTTAATCTAAAAAAATGGGCTTTTACGCAGGATTGACACTAGTTCAATATTACTTGTATACACCTGTTGAACACAAAGGTTATTATTGTTGGAGAAAGTGTCCTCCACAATAGTCCATTTATATAATAAATCTCATTTGGAATATACGTGGCATGATTAGTATATTTTGATACTCCACGTCAGTTGATTAACGTAAATCGGTAACGCTCGGCTGACTAGAGTTTGACGTTATTGTCGTATGACGGCGGTGATCAACTGATCCCTTTAGGTCACACCTATAGGATGAGACCCAAATAGAATACTAATTATTTGTATACGATACAGTTTAATTAGGTCATTACATATATTTGATATGTACGTTTAGTTACGAGAGTTATTTATTGGAAATTGAGTTGCGAACTCATTCCACTTAAGTTTATTAGTCAATTATACGATAACTGACTGAATAAATTTTTACGTCTTATTTTAATACGATTAAATAAGATTTAATTTAGTGATTAATCGTTGATTCATTAAATTAGTTGAGGTAATGCATATATTTTGAGGTAGAGGTAATTAGTTAATTATATTTACAAGGAGTTGTAAAATAAATTAACTGGGCATTGTGGGATCCATTATATATTGATATAATGGTAAAATATCACTTAAAAGTTAAGTACATATTGTTTATTAATTTGTGTCATATAATTGTTATATGATCAAATTAACACTTAATTATACAAGATAATTAAGCATATGATTAATAAGTATTTGTGGAACAAATATCAAAAATCAAAATGGTCTATTGTGGACTCATGTGCACCGGTTTTGTGTAGACAAAATCACTAGTGATTTTGCTCTACCAATTCCACACTCCACCATATGATTATGACATGTATGGCACATGATCATTATCATTATACAATCCCATACACTACCATTATGCATGTGAATAAAATAAGAAGAAAATCACCCATTTTGGGGCTAGAGGGTGCCGGCCAAGAGGCTATTAAATAGAACAAAAGTTGTTCAATTTTTCCACTTCATTCTTATGCTTATTTTCTTCTTCTTTCTAAAAACCTCCAACATCTCTCTAAACTCACATGCAAACTAATATTCATGTCATATTAATATTGTAGTAATACAGTAATATTAGTAGTATTAATTCTTACTTATTATCTACTTAATAATAAGCTAAGATTATTTGGGTTTAATCTTGGGTGCAACAAGAAGGAGACCTTCTACTTTGGAGGTTGTTTTATAGAGGATCATCCACTAATATCATGCTCAAGAACAATAATAAGGAGTTCTTATTGTGCCCTTATTAACCGAAAAATCTCAATGTAAGGATGTTTTTGTCTTATATTTTCTTTTATGCTTTTATATTTGCATGCATGATAACTTGATCCTAAATCATTAAGTTAATGTAATTTAATGAACTAATTAGAGGAGTCTAATTAGAGGTCTAGGACTTTTATGTGGTATCAGAGCTCAATTGTTACATGCATGTCGATTTTAAGCATTAAAATCGAGTTATACGATAACTTGGGTAAAATTGAAAATTTGTGTTAAAACTTGGTTTGCACAAAATTTTTGATTTGCATGCATACCTGCTGACCTCAAAATGGTTGTGGTCAAATTTGGTGATTTTAGGTATTAATTTGCTATTTATTTTGATTTATGGCCTTTAAATCATGTTAATATGCATGTTTTATGTTAAAAGTTAACTAAAAATAGTTTCATGTTGATTCTGGCCATGAAATTTTTATATGATCTCACATGCATGTTTTATATACTATATGTAAAATTTCGTGACTTTTAATTAAGTTTTGCATGATAATTGATTTTTATAAGATAAAAGTCAATAAAGTGAGATTATTATGATCATAAAATTGAAACGTCCTTTTCTGGTATTTAAAATTTTTGGTACATTTTATAATCTTAATATATCATCTTGGTCAAATTTTATAATTTCTTTCACTATTTTATTATATTTAATGATTTTTATTTGATAAAATCGTTGATTATTAAGTTATTTGTTCAGAAAATTTATTCAAAATTTTTGGGCAAATTTTTCTGGTTCTTAGAGTTCCTGGAAATGTTCCAAAATGTTTAAAAAATTTTCATTCAAATTTTTATGAGTTTTATATTTTATTTTGGGTTTATTTCATAAATGTTATGATTAAACCTCTATATTTAGCAAATACGATCATTTCGAACTAATTAAATACAAACAAAGTTAGTGCTAGACTCCATTTATTTCTTTGATCATCCTTTATCTCTAAGCTCACTATCATACGAGGTCATCATCATAGAGTTCCTTACATTCTCCATCCATGCCAAGCTTTTCCTGGAATAGCCTCTTCTAGCACTTTTAACAGTATTGTTTTTAGTATGATCACCTGCAAGAGAATCAACACTAACATGTGCCTCCAACGGATCCGTCAGTAAGGATCGAGGCATAGAAGATACAATAGAAGAGTCATCAACATCAAGCACATAACATGAGTCTTCTAACACAGGACTCCTAACGGTGGAATTTTTACTAAAGGTCACCTTGTCATCTCCTACCTCTAATGTCAACTTCCCATTCTTGACATCAAAAACTGCACCAGTGGTGTGCAAAAAGGGTCTTTCCAAAATGATTGGGATTTGAGAGTCCTCGGCCATGTCAAGTACTAGAAAGTCAACGGGAGTGAAAAACTTACCAACGTTGACGGGCACATCTTCTAAAACACCCATAGGTTGTTTTAGGGAACGGTCCGCCATTTGCAAAGCAATATTAGTGCATTTCAAAGCACCCATGTTAAGTTTTTCAAACATAGAAAAGGGCATGACACTTACACTAGCACCTAGGTCGCAAAGGGCCTTATCAATGGTATACGTGCCTATAGTGCAAGGGATGGAGTAACTACCAGGGTCCTTAAGTTTTGGTGGAGACTTATTTTGCAAGAGTGCACTACACTCTTCAGTGAAAGCTACGGTCTTATCTCATTGAAGGATCTCTTCTTTTTGAGGACTTCCTTCATAAACTTGGAATAAGAAGGAACTTGGGAAAGCAATTCAATGAAAGGGACTGTTACCTTTAAATTCTTGACGACGTCAAGGAACTTACCATACTTTGCCTCCTCCTTGTGCTTGGCTAATCTTTGGGGAAATGGGACTTTGATCTCAATAGGAATCTCGGGCTCTTTCCTCTTTGACATGGGCACCTCAGCTTCAACATCAACAACCACGGGCTCATCATTATGCTTACCACTTCTCGAGGAAATGGCATTTACAGTTTCGTGAGGTTGGTAACATTGTGAAGGCAGCTGCCCTTGCTTTTGGTGGGTATTAGAAGAGGCATATTGGGAAATTTTAGCTTCCAACAATTTGATGGCGGCATCCTTAGCTTGATCGCTCTCTTGGAATTGAGCTATTATGGTGTCTTGCCTTTGAGCCAATTGCAGCATCATGGCTTCAAGTTTACTTACACCATTGTCACTTTGTTGAAATGTAGAGGATTGAAATTGTTCTAGCTTTTGTGTGAGAAGGGCTACTTGAGCTTGTAAAAGTGCCAAAGTGGGGTCCTCTTGCTTAGATTTCAATGGTATGGAGCGGGAAAATATATATTGAGAATCGTGAATTGCCATGGATTCAATGGTAGTGTGAGCAATTTCAACATTAATTTGATCAATTCTTCCATTGTTAGCAGAATCCTGGATACGATGGGACTCTATATAACACCCATTATAGAATGTGATGGCAAGGAGCCATGGATCTATCCCATGATGAGGACACTCCCTTTGCATGTCCTTGTACCTCTCCTAAGCTTCATATAGGCTCTCATCATCCCCTTGTCGGAAACTAGTGATTTGACTTCTCAACAAAGCGGTCTTTTCTGGAGGAAAGTACTTTTGATAGAAGGCAAGAGCTAAACTCTCCCAATCGGTGATACCTAATGTAACCTTATCAAGGCTATGTATCCACAACTTTGCCTTACCCCTCAAAGAGAATGAGAAGAGCATCTCTCTAATCTGCCCTTGGGTGACTCTAGTTTGTCTAATAGTGGAGCAATAGTCACAGAAGTTTTGGATGTGAAGGTTGGGACCTTCTGTGGCATTGCCACTAAATTGGCTTCTTTCTATAAGGTTAATGAAGACAGGTTTGATTTCAAAGTTTTGGGCTGCGATTTGGGGTGTAGCAATACCCCTTGGAAGTGTTTCTGCGGTGGGTTTGGAATGGTCTGAAAGTCGAACCATTTTCTAATGTGAAGGTGAAGATGGAGTGTTGTGAATGGAGATGAGAAATTTGATCGGTTTTTGTGAATGGAGATGAGAATGGATCTTCTTCTCCTTCGAGATTAGATAAAATATCCGAGTATTTCTCACGAATACGATCTAAACTTGAAATATCAGAAGCTTTTGAGATTTCGTTGAATAGCTTTCGTCTCCTACGCCGAGTTCTTTCTAGATCGGGGTCTAAAGAGATAGGAGTCCCTAGTGTGACACCCTCAAATTTGCGGAAAGAAAAAAAATTAATTTAAATAAATAAACAAAGGTGTCATAAATAAAAAGGTTCATAACAAAAGTAAAATAATATTATACATAAGAATTATACAAGACGGAAGACATATCTCCCGTATAAATACGGAAATAAAAGAGTGTATAATAATATACACTCTAAGAACCGAATATAGGTCCAAGGTAAATACTTCGCTCGCTAGCTCGTCAATGTACCCCAAATATGCATCACCACCTGTTCGACCGCATTAAAATAAACACGGAAGCCACAGTCAGTGGAGAGTAACTCCGAGTTCTCCCAGCCACGA